>RJWT010007307.1:0-27804 GCA_004365215.1 Cuniculus paca | reverse complement strand
GAATTTGGGGTTTCTGACTGTACATTTATTCAAATACTCTCTGAGCATGTGTAATGTGCCAACATCTGCCTTTGGCCTAAGGAATACAGTGGTAAATAAGAGAGTTCTGTTGTCAAAGAACTTAGTCTAGGGAAAGCAATTTAAAAAATTCATTACTCTGCCATATACCAAGTACATGTGCTATGTTGAGATGGATTGCATCCCTCACAAAGATGTATTGTAGTCCTGTTACCCAGGAAATGTGACCTTATTAGGAAATCTTTAGAGATGTAATCAAGACAAGAGGAAGTAATTAGGGTAGACCTTATAAGAGAAAGAATACACAGAAAGACACACAGGGGCAGGCTGGTAACATTAGTGGCCTGTTAGGAACCAGCCTCAGAGCATGAGGTAAAGGGCAGGCTAGTGACGCTTCAGTCACATTTGCAGCTGCTCATCATTGGTTGCATTGCCACCTGTGCTCCACCATTATGTCAGGTCAGCAGAGGCATTAGATTCTCATTGAAGTGTGACCCCTATGTGAATTGCCCATGAGAGGGATCGCATTTGCTAGCTTCTTTGAATCACCCCCCAAACCCACCACTCTCTCCAACCAAAAGAAAGTTTGTATTCCAAGAAACTAGTTCTTGGTGCTAAATATGTAACTTGGGACCACTGCATAGGGGAGGTATTCACATGAAAACAGAAGTCATTTGTGTGGTGGTACACAAATGTAGTCTCAGCTACTCAGGATGCAAGGCAGTCAGATTACTTCATCCCAGGAGTGTGAGGACAGCCTGGGCAACATAGGAAAACCCCATTTCAGAAGAGGGGACGGGGATGAGGGGGAAGTGGACAGAGTGATCTATTCTTCTACATTCATATGAAAACTAAGGTAGATATTGGAGAGATGCAGCTATAATTTAAGGAATACCAAGGATTGCCCGCAATTACCAGAATGTATGAGTGGGCATGAAAAGATCTTCCCCAACAGGTGTCAGAAGGAGCACAACCTTGCCAATAACTTGACTTCAGACTTCTATCCACCAGAACTGTGAAAGAATAAATTCCTGTTGTTTTAAGCCATCAAGCTTGTGGTAGTTTGTTATGGAAGCCCTAGAAAACCAATTTGGTCACTCTGGTAGCACATAGCAGGTGAATCATGAAACAGCATACAGGATGGATTAAATAAAATTGCTAATGTAACAGAAAGATGAGGATCAACATTTTTTTATTTTGAAGAGAATAAAACCAAATGAAATAAAACAGAATAGAGTCAATCAAAACAAAACAATGAACTTGGTACATGACTTCAAAACAAGATAAAAGGAAATCAATAGTGGCTACTATAATGCCTCTTGTTATCTTCAAAATAACTGCCCATACCATCAGGCATAATAAAATCAAACAAACTAGAACAGAATAAAAACAATAAAAACAAAACAAAGAAAGCAATACAGGACTTCAAAATAAGATAACAGTAAAACAACAGTGGCTACCACAATGCCTCTTGTTATCTTCAAAGTAGCTGCCTATACCATCAGACATAATCCAATCAAACAAAACAAAGTAGAATAAAAGCAATCAAAACAAAACAATGAAAGCAATACAGGGCTTCAAAACAAGATAATAGGAAATAATAATGGCTACCATAAAATATTTTCTTATCTTTGAAATAGCTGTCCATGCCATCAAATATAATAAAATCAAACAAAACAAAACAGAATAAAACCAAGCTAAACAGAACAATGAAAATAATATGGGTTTCAAAACATGATAATAGATTAATAATGGTCATTGCCTTCCCTTTTTAGACATTTCCTCTGCTCTCACTTTTATAATATCTATTGTCCATTTTAGATCCCTAGTTTATTATGCTAGGGAGACAACACGATGTTCACTCATGTGACTGAAACATTTCATCCATGAGCATGATCTCAAGTTGTATCCATCTACCTACAGAAGCCTAGAGGTTATCTTCCTTTATAGCTGAGTAGGTTTCCATTGTGTAAAAATGCCGTGTTTTTCTTATCTGTTCTGCAGTTGATGGGCAAGCTACCCCTACTTTTTTTCTGGTTCCCTATCACATAGAGCATTGTTCTCTCTCCTTTGTCTTTCAATCTATGAATTTTCTTTCTAGTTAAGTGTGTTTCCTGTATATAGCATATTGACAGATCCTGTCTCCTGATCCACTCTGCCTGTGTTTCTTTTTATTGGTGAATTGAAGCCATCTACGTTAATGGTTATGGCCAACATGCACTGGCTCATCTCTGCCATGCTATTTTCCTGCCATTGGCTCCCTATTTTTCCCCTCCATTCACTCGGCTGCCCCTGCCTGATGGTCCCCCTCTGCTGCTGTTCCTGGGACCGTGGTCATTTTTATCTCTTTTTAGAATGCCCTTCAGTATTCTTTGTAGGGTTGGTGTGGCAGTCATGAATTCCTTCAGTTGTTCTTTGTTATGGAAATGTAGTGTTTCTCCATTAATTTTGAAAGAAAGTTTTGTAGGGTACATCAATCTGGGTTAGAAGTTGTTTTCTTTCAGGACTTATAATACTTCACTCCTGCCTCTTCTTAACTTGATGGTTTGTGTTGAGAAGTCTGCTGTGATTCTGATGAGTTTTCCTTTATAGGTGATCTGTTTCTTTTCTCTAACAACTTTTAATATTACGTTCTTGTGCTGAATTTCTAGGATCTTGATTATTATATGTCTGGGTGTAGATTTATTTTGGTTATGGCTAGCTGGAGCTCTATATGCCTCACTTATTTGAATGTCACTGCCTTTTCCCATGCTTGGGAAGTTCTCAGAAATTATTTCTGTAAATAGGGTCCTGATGTCATTTGTCTTGACCCTTGCTTTTTCACTCACATTTTTAACTCTTAAGTTATGTTTCTTTGAATTGTCTTGCAGCCGTTGAATTGTTACTTCCTGGTTTCTTGTTATTTTTAAGAGATCTTTCCTTTTGCAACCACAAGCTGCAAGCCTGTCTTCAAGGTTTGAAAGTCTGTCTTCAGTTTCTTTCAAGTGGTTTTGCCAGCTTTCAATGGGGTTTTTATTTTCCTGGATATCTCTTTCAATCTGTTTCATGCATTCTAAATCTCTCTTATATTGTTCATTCATGGTTTTCCTCATTTTCCTATGTTCCTCTCTTTGTTTATCTGTGTCTTCTTCAGAGATGCTTAGTAATTCCTTTTTTTTATGGCACCAGGGACTGAACTCACAACTTCACACTTGCCAGGCAGGTGCTTAGGCTGTTGAGCTAAATCCCCAGCTGCTTAGTAATTTTTTTAAGTTTTTCATTTTTCCTTTTACCTGGGATAGAATTTCTGTTCTAATTTCTCTTATAGCTTCATGAAGTTGTTTCTTCACTTTAGTTGACATCACTTCAGACATCTCAGGTTTGCAACTCCCAATCTCCTCCATGTTTACCTCTCTTGGACTTGCATTGCTTGGGTTGGATGCCAGAGATTGCCATTTCCCTCTTCATCTTGGCATATTCTTGATTTCTTCCACACACCTGGGTAGTGTGGTCACAGGCACCTCCGGCACTGGCCACAACTTCTCCAAAATGAGACTGTTTGACTTTTCTGGCCAGTGCCGGCTATGGGCATCTGATGGTGGGCACCGATGCCTCTGCACTGAGCTGGGCACTGGCCCACCTAGAGTTTGCATGGAAGTGGAACTGGCCAGGGCCTTGCAATCTAAGCTGGTTAGGAACATACATGATGCTGTCTGGAAGGTGCACAAGCAGAATTCAGTCCAAATAACTTCCATGGGTCTGCTCACAACCTGGAGCTGCCAGAAGACTGTTTGGTTTTTTAGCCAGTGCTGGCTACAGGTATCTGATGGTGGGTGTGTGTGCCTCTGCCCTGAGCTGGGTACCAACCCACCTGGAGTGTGCATGGGAGCAGAACTGGTCAGGGCCTGCAGATCTAAGCTCGTTAGGAATCTAGGCAATGTTGTCTGGAGATGTTGTCTGGAATGGGCACAGGAGCAGAACTCAGTCCAAGCAACTTCCGATGGTCTGCCCACAACACGGAGCTGCTAGAAGAAGCCAGAAGCATTCCTGGCCCTGGGCTTATCCTGCCCAACTCCAAAGTAGCTCCTGGCAAATCACTCTCTCCCATGGCAGGATCAGGTCCCCTGCACTCACCACCAGCTAGCACAGATCTCTGTGTCTGCCACTCTCTTCAATAATGGTTCTTAAGAATTGTTAAACCTGTGTTATAATATTCAAGTTGTGAAATGATAAGAATAAGCATGTCTTTGTATCTGGAGACTAATTTAAAGAAATGTGCCTGCTTGCCAAGTTGACAATGGGTGGATTGTTATGGTTGATACATTGTGTCAACTTAAGTTTAGAAATTTAACTAAGAGATTCAGCAGGGAGTCAGGATATTTACTTTGTAAATATCCTCAGCTTGTGCAAGGGGAGGGCACGGAGGTGGTGTGAGTGTTACACTCACCCTGGAGTGGGTAGCCTATGTACAATATAAGGGAGGAAAAGAGGCTTGCTTTTCCCCTTTTATCCTGGCTGCTTTTGCTGGCTACTGCCTTGAAGTGTTGCCCCAGTGCCATACTACGCTTCCTTGGAGCAAACTGATTATGGACTGAAACTTCCACAAAGAGGTGAACTAAATAAACCTTTCCTTCTTTCATTTTGGGTGTTGTGTATTTTGTCCCAGCAATGAGAGAAAAGTAAACAGGCCAGTGACCTTCTATATCTCTTTTGATCATTCTTAGTTTGAAGTTCACATTGTATGAAAACAGAATGGCTTCCCCTGCTTTTTTCAGGGTTCCTGTTGCATGGAATACTGTTTTCCTTCCTTTGACTTTCAGTCTGTGTATTTCCTTTTGAGTTAAATGTGTTTCTTGTATACAGTATATTGTTGGATTTTGTTTCTTGATCCACTCTGCTAGTGTGTTTCCTTAGATTGGTAAATTGCATCAATTTACATTAATGGTTATAACTGATATGCATTGTGTTATGGTTGATACATTGTGTCAGCTTGAGCAGTTTAGAAGTTTAATTGAGAGACTCAGCAGGGAACCAGGGTTCTTACTTTGTAAATATCCTCATCCTTTGTCCCAAGAGGTTCCAGAATGGTGGCAGCATAGAGAATCTGTTTCTCACAATCAGGTTCAGAGTGCCCAGTGATGCAGGCACTCAACCCCTATAGCCAAGAGAGAGGAAAGCCTGGCTACTCCTCCAACTGGCAGCAGACCTTAGCATCATCCACACAGTGCTGGTTTTAGGTGCACACAGAATGCACAAGTTCTGAGGTTGAAAAGGCTTCCAACCCAATTTCAGAGGGCCTGGGAGGCCAGGCAGTGTGCCCCTGAGAGCACAATGTGTGAAGCTGTAAATATGAAGCCAAAGGTGCAGTGGAGACTGCAGAAGTTTGGAAAAGCCAGGAATGTGGATCATCTAAGGAAACCTGCAATGGGGGAGTAGAGCCAGCACAAGAGAGATGCCATGGGATCAGTGACCCCTAGAAGTACCATAGGGGTGGAACCACACAAGCCCTTTGGAGCTCATAATTTGCCACAGATTGCATAAGATGCTGGACAAGCAACTATAGAATTTAACATTTACCCTGCTGGATTTTGGATTTGTTTTGGTCCCAATGCTTTGTACCCTCCTTTTGTAACTTTTGAAATGAAAATGTTTGTCTTGTGCCCTTGCATGTTGGAAGTGTTTAACTTTGTTTTCATTCATAAGGGCTTGCAGCTAAGAGTTTGCCTTACATTTCAGAGACTTGGGACTTGGACTTTTCAGCAATGCTGAAACTGCTTCAATGCTGAACTGCTAGGACTTTGGCAACTATTGCAGATGGACTAAATGCCTTTTTCATAAAGGGATGTGCATGAGTCTTTGGGTGTCCAAGGACAGAATGTTATGTTTGTAATGTGATGTAATGTTGATAGACTTAATGCTGGTTCTTAAGGATTGTTAAAGCTGTGTTATAATGTTCAAGCTGCAAAATGGTAAAAATTAGCATGTCTCAGTATCTGGAGGCTGGTTTAAAGAAATATGTCTAGTTGCCAAGTTGATAAGGAGTGAATGTTATGGTTGATACATTGTGTTAACTTGAGCAGTTTAGAAGTTTAGTTGAGAGACTCAGCAGGGAGCCAGGGTTCTTACTTTGTAAATATCCTCATCCTGTGCAAAGGAGGGCAAGCACATTTTGTGAGCTACACCTGCCCTGGAGGGGGTGGCCTTTGTACAATATAAGGGAGGAGAGGAGGCTTGCTTTTCTTTCTCTTCTGCTCTGGCTGCTGCCTTGAAGTGTTGCCCCAGTGCCATGCCACCCTGCCTTGGAGCCAGCTGATTATGGACTAAAATCTCCAGAAACTGTAAGCTAAATAAACCTTTCCTTGCTTCACTTTGGGTGTCAGGTGTTTTGTCCCAGCAATGAGAAAAAAGTAACCAAGACATTGGCTTATCTTTATCATGTTATCTTTCTGTTGTTGGTTCCCAACTTTTCCCCTCTGCTTAATTGTTTGTCTTGCTTGTTGGTTTGTTTCTGTTGTTGTTCTTAGAATTGTGGTCATTTTTACGTTTCTAGAGTATCTTTCAGTACTCTTTGTAGGGTTGATTGTGTGGTCATGAAGTTCTTCAGTTGTTTTTTGTTGTGGAAGTATCTTATTTCTCCATTGGTTTTGAAAGATAGTTTTGCAGGATACATCAATCTGGGTTGAAAGTTGTTTTCTGTCAGTACTTGAAATACTTCATTCCATGCTCTTCTTCACTAGATGGTTTTTGTTGAGAAGTCTGCCATGATTCTGATGAGCTTTCCTTTAGAGATGATTGTTTCTTTTCTCTAGCAGCTTTTTTTTTTTTGGCACTGGGGATTGAACTCATGACCTTTCACTTGCCGGGCAGGCACTTATGCCACTGAGCTAAATCCCCAGCTCTCTAGCAGCTTTTAATGTTCTGTTCTTATGATGAATTTCTGGGATCTTGATTATTATATGTTGAGGTGTAGATTTATTTTGACTATGGCTAATGGAGTTCTATATGCCTTGCTTATCTGCATGTCAGGTTCTTTTCCCATCTTTGGGAAACTTTCTGCTATTACTTCTGCAAATAGCCTTTTTATGTCTTTTGTGTTGTCTCCTTTTTTGTTGTCACCTATCAGTTTTATATTGTTTCTCTTTGCATCATCTTGCAGCTGTTGAATTGTTATTTCTTGATTGCTTGTCATTTTTTAAGAGATCTTTCCTTTCATGGTCACTGGCCACTATCCTGTCTTCAAGGTCTGAGGGTCTGTCTTCAATTTCTTGTGCAGTTTTGCCAGCTTTCACTGGAATATTTGATTTCTGATATATCCTTGAATTCTTGTTTCTTGTATTCTAATTGTTTCCTGTATTGTTTATTGAAGGTTTCCATCACTTTCCTATGCTCCTATATTTTTTATCTGCATCTTCTTTGGATATACTCACCAATTCTTTCATTACGCCTATCATATCTGTTTTTACCTGAGAGATTATTTTCTAATCTGATTTCCTTTACAGTTTCCTGGAGTTGTTTCTTTACTTCTGTTGCTATCATTTCAGAAATCTCAGGTGTATGGTTTCCAATTTCATCCATATCTGCATCTCCTGTAATTGATCTGGATGGGTTGGAAGTTTGAGATTGCAGTTTGCTCTTTCATTTTGGCATCCTCTGTTCCTCTGAGTTAGCTGGATGTCAAGTCCTAGTTGCTTCTGGTGCTGACAGCCCTTCCAGCAGTGGCCCTCGTTGTGAATTGCTAATGGCTACAAGTGTCTGGGCCCAGACTCCTGGTCCTTGTGGGCTTCAGAGATGGTGTGGGTGGGTCACTGGATACAGATTTCTAGTCCCTGTGAGCCTAACCTATGGTTCCTAGATGTGGACAGATTGCTGCATGCAGACTTCCTGTTTCCACAGGCCTCACTGAGGGTTCATGGATGACTGCAGGTCACTGGGAGCAGACTCCCAGTCTCTATGGGCCTCACCAAAGGCTCCTGGGTGACTACAGATCACTGGGCACAGACTCCCAATCCCCATAGGCCTCACTGAGGGTCCCTGGATGACTGTGGGTTGCCAAGTGCAGACTTCCAATCCCTGTGGGCCTCACTGAGGGTTCCCAGATGACTGTGGGTCACAAACTCCAGGTCCCTTCAGGCCTCAGAGATGTTTCCTGGGTGTGGGTGGGTCACTGGGCACAGACTTCTAATCCCCACAGGGCTCACCAAAGTTTCCTAGATGATTGTGGATAGCTGGGCTTGGACCCCCATTCATATTTTTGACAGCCTGTTTAAAGTAACCAACAAAGCAATTAGTCAAACAACATTTATTGTGTGCCTACTCTGTGCTAACTATTTGGAAGGAGAGGAGTGAGAGCAGCTCCTTCTCTGGACTATGTTGATTCATTGAGTTACTAAGGACCTAAAATCCTTTGTGCTTGTTTTATTTTTCAGTTTTGGAAAAAAAATATATATATATGTGTTCAACTCTTTTATCAAAGGCATACATGTACATTATTTAAAAGGTTAATTAATAGTAAACATTTTTAACAAAACTAAGTACCACTTCTCATATTCTTCCATTTCCTCTTCTTAGAGCCAACTACTTTGGCATCTTTTGGCCATATCTTCTGGTGTATACATCTTGGCACTTCTGAATAACATGCCTAGACTATACTGTTTACAACTGTGACTTTTAGATATAATCACTTATAATAATAGATGAGTCTTCAAGTTTCTTACACCATTATCTCCTCTGCTCTCATGCCATATCCTCTCAAGATAATACAAATTTTTATTAAATCAACTTCTCTATTTACGTAACTTGCCTATGCAAATAACATTCTCTAGTTGGACTATGTTTCTTTTCTTTTTTTTTTTTTCTGAAATTATTGACTTCTCCCTCCCCTTTTGTGCTTTTCTTTGTACTAGCAAGACTTACCTTTCAACAGATACAAGATCAACCAACATTAGATAGTTTGTTACGCCCTTTCTCCTCTCCAGTAGAGCCTGTCCTTCCTACCACTTTACTTCTTTATCCCCTCAGGTGGAGCACTCTTTAGGCACTTACAGAACTGATCACTGGAGACTTCCCTTTGCCATCAATCTTGGAATTTCCTATGCTTTTTTCTCAAGTTGGGTTCCTCAGATCTTTCTCTTTTTGGTTTACTCTGTTGTTTTGGTAGAGAACATTCTCTAGCAGTCAAGTTAAGAAGGATCTTCTCTGTATCACCAGTGTTCTGAAATTTCACAATGATGTTCTTGGGCAAGGGTTTATTTTCATCCATTTTTCTATGCCCTCAGAGCTCTTTCAGGAAATCTGGAAAGTTATCTTTCACTTCTGAGAAATTTGCTTGAACTATTTTATAAATGATTTCCTCCCCCTTAGTTTTCTGTTCTCACTGAAACTCTGTCAGATTTTAGAACTCTTAGATTGGTCCTCTAACTTCTTTATTTTTTCTTTTCTGATTTTCCCTGTGTTGTTTTATTCTGCTTTATAGACTATCTTAACTATATTTTCTGATCCTTCTTTTGAATTTTCATTGTCATTAATGTGTTTATTAATTTCTAATATTTCTTTTTCCTTCTTTCACTTTTTTTTTGTAATCTGAATGTTCCTTTTCATAGTTGCCTACTCTTGTTTTAAGGGTATATCATTTTCTCTTATTTCCTTAAGGGTATTCAGGATACTTTTTGTCACTGTATACTTTGTTTCCTCCAATTGCTTTTATCTATTTGTTTTGATCTATAATTTCCTTGTCCTGGGCTTTCCTTAGATATCTGGTAATGCTAATGCTTAGATATGTTCAGAGTTAGAGTAGAAGATGAAATGGCTGATTAGAAACTCTGAGTTTGAAGCTTTGTTGATTTTGCACTTAATGTAGGTTGAGCTAGGAAGACTCTGATTCAACCTTTTTTTAAAGTTTTTATTTTTATTAGTACATGTTTGTGGTACATAATGATTACATTCATTGTGAGGAGTTGGTACATGTACACAGCACGTCTTCATTCTTTTTACTCCCCTTCCTTTTGGACTAGTCAGATTCTCTAGAAAGAAACTTATCTTTTGCCAAGATTACAAGTAAATTGTTAGTGTTTTGGTAGCCAACTGAGCAAGCAGGCTGGGGACGGAGAGCTGGGGTCCGTTACGGTCATCAAGTACCCTGGTTTGCAGTACTGTTCTCAAACTACCCACTGTGTCGGTTGACGTCCAGTCTAGAAAGAGTTCCTTCAAAGAATGACCCTGCCACCTTATATGAGGCAAGGAAAAAGAAATGCTCATTGAGGCAAAGCAGGGAGGGAAGCAAAGCTATTTATTACTCTTTAAATCAGTTTCAACCATCTCTTTTTAGGTTTGTTTGTATTCATTAACTTTCCACTTTAGAAGTACCTGGAACTATCAATTTCCATCTTCTGAAGGCTCTGTACTGCAAATTTTGTTGTTTTTGTTTTTTTGTTTTAACTCACCATTCCATGATGTGCTAAACTACATCAGCCCTAACTGAATTCAGGTTGCACTTCATGTTGGGATTATCCCCACCCTTTTTTTATTCTCTTTCTGCATATTGGCCCTCTTAAATTAATCTTCTATATCATGTTAAAATCTCTATCTTTTCAATTTGTTTTTCTTATATGCACTTCTTGGGAGATTTATTTGACTTTATAATTTATTGAGCTTTTTAATTTCTGCTATCACACTTATATATCCAAGTGTGTGTATGTATGTGTGTATGTATGTATGTATGTATTTATTTATTTTATTGTTTTTTTGAGACAAGTTCTCACTATATAATTTAGGCTGGCCTTGAACTTACTATGAAGCTTAGGCTAGTCTCAAACTCACTGCTATCTTTCTGTTTCAGCCTCCTGAGTGCTGGTATTGTAGGTATCATTACCATACTCAGCCCAAGAGTTCTTTTTAAAAATATACAGATGCCTCTCAACTTATAGTGAAGTTATATCCTCCACTAAACCCATGATGAGTTGAAAATACTGAAGTTAGGGATGTATCTGACATGCGTAACTTGCCAACCATCATAATTTAGCAACACAGCATCTCTAGAGCACTGGTTGTTTATCCTCAGGATTGAGGGGAAGACTAGGTGCTAAGCCTTACTGCTGCTACCCAGAGAATATCATGCCTCACATTGCTATCCCTGGAAAAGATACACATTCAAAATTTGAAATGTGGCATCTACTGAATGCCTATTGCTTTTGCACCATCTTAAAGCCAAGAAATTTTAATTCAAGGCAGTATTTGGGGCTCAACTGTAGTGTCTGGTTATGCAAATGTATCTTTTTTTATCTCTTTGAAAAATTAATATTAGCTTAAATATTTTTGTATTGCTAATTTATTTCTTTTGTATTTCTCTTTATCATTTTGTTCTGGTTTATTTCTTTCAAAGACGTGGCTGATCTCAAATGTATTGGTCACTTACTTTTGAGGAGAGTCACTGAAGTGCTGATCGAAGCTTTATGTCAGGGACTTATTAGCTGGTGGGCTTCCCTGAAGGATGATGTGGAAAGGCTCTCATTTTTTCCACCAGAGGAAGTAAATTACTTAATTAGTTAAGTTTTGTGGCACTGGAGATTGAACCCTAGGAGTTTATACTGAGCTGCATCTCGAACCCTTTTATATTTTATGTTTATTTTTCATTTTGAGAAAGGGTCTGGCTAAGTTGCTAAGTTTCCAAGTTGGGCTGAAACTTCCAATCTTCCTGCCTCAGCTTCTTGGAATGCTGGGATTACAGGAGTGAGCCACCATGTCTGGTTTGGAAGAACTTTAAATTTCAATGTTTTCAGGGAGTTGGGGCAGGTTTCTAGTGGGATATTCATTCCCCTAGGGTAGAGGTGTATAGTCTCTTGCCTGGTGAACATAAACCTACTATCCAAGTACTCCAAGCTGAACCTTGGGAATGTTGGCAACGCAGGCCGTACTGATGACCGAGGGTACGTGTGTCTCCTTGTCCTGTCTGAACGTCTCACCTCACCCTGTGTTCTGGAGGGATTTCACTCTGTCCACTTCTGTGGCTGGAATCCTTCCCATCTGCAGACTTCCTTGGGTGCTTAGTATAATGTAAAAATTTTTTTGTAATATTAATTTTATAAATACATTTCAAGAAGTTTGGGGGCAATAAACACAAATCTCTAACTCTTCAAGTTAGAAGTCCCACCTTTATATTTATTCATACTACTCTGGCCAAGTCATGGTTTTCCCTGAACTTGTGTGATTTATTTAAATGGAACCTCACTCCCCTGCATCTTGTTAGTCAAACAAAGCATACTGGGATTTTGCTTCTGTTGTTTAATATAAAAGTGAGGCATTTAGGTGCTGGCTTTCAAGAAGTTGGGCTTGGTTGCCATCTAGAATGTAGGTCAATATACCAACTTTGGCAGGATAACTCTGGGCAAAATAAAGGAGACTGACACCAGATGCAAGTACACACACAGTGAGTGTGTGTGTGTGTGTGTGTGTGTGTGTAAAGGGGACAAGGGCACCTGGGTGTGGTGGGACTGAACTGAAGGGCATGCTGAACTAGCACACAGTACACTTACCCTCAGCTTGGGGCTCCTGTCACTGCTCAGGCACCTCTGGAAAGCTAGATGATTTGCTCTGCATTTGCTTTGCAGATTGTCAATTGTCCCCTCCCCCTGGAGTAGGGTTTCTTCAGGAAGACTGGATGGTGCAGCTTGCCCTTCATAAAGACTTGCCTACAGCTCCTGCTCTAAGAAGAACTCATCACCTAATCAAGAGAGAGCGGGGCTGAGTGTGGCTCTGTTATAGAGCCCTAGTTAGAACCTGGGTTTGACCACCAGCTCTGCACACATACACATGCACAAAAAAATTGGGTAAACCTGCCAATCAAGACTGGGCAAAAGCTATTGCTATTATATTTGCATGGAAGTAAAATTTTATTAAGATGCTTAAAAAAGAAAAAAAAAAAGCTAAAAGAACAAAGTGTTCCAAGCTGATAGTTTAGAACTTAATAGTGAATTGAAAGTCTTTCTTACCTTATCACTAAGCAAGTGACAAAGACAATCATTTGTTGGCCTATCCTAAAGTTACACCATGATTTTGAAAGTACTAAAAACTTCTTTTTAAAACTACCCTATAAAGTACGTCAAAAAATAAAGGGAATTTTCACAAATTCATCCTGTTAGTTCAAAATAACCCATATTTTCCATCAGATTTTAAGTTTTAAAAAAATGGATGCTTTTATATAGCATGAGGGGTATGCTTCCGTTTCTCATTTATAGTGCAGAAAGATGGTGGAATATGAGGACCAAGTTGTGGGGTAGGGTGGAAAAATGCTTGGGTCAAGATTGGCATTGCGTCTTCAGATATCACGGCTGTCCTCCATATGTCCCTCAGTCTTCATTTACTCTGCAGGAATGAAATAAAAGTCAGTTTGTCTTGGCCTTGTGTGTATTAGAAAACATCTGCTCGGAGGAAGGTTTTTCAAGTGGAAGTAGAATACCCCTCATGACACACAAGTAGCTCAGATAGAACGTGGAATTTTTATAACAGTTCCTAAGAAGCTGGTGTACTTTCAGCCCCATAGTTTCCATAAGCATGCTGGGCATTATTATTAACTTTTTAAATGTTCAATGGCCCAAATTTGTGGCAATGGTATTTAATTCATTTTCAGTGTCTTACTTTACAAATCTGTATTGTGATTTAGACTTCAGGTGATTATAAAATCCTTGGTTGTGGTATTACAAAATGTAACTATTATGACATCATACTACTTATTTGTCTTTTGGACATAGGGATAAAATTTACTCCCAATAGCACAATTGTAAATTTATAGTCTTTAGAAACTTTACCTTCTAAATAAAAGGTAAAAGTAACATCAGAATTCCAGTTAATATATAATTTCTTTTTCAGAAGAAATGAACTTGTAATTTCTATCATAGTGAAAATAACAGTTCCTTTATAAAAGTTTCAGTGGTATGTAAGATGCAAAAACTTGAGACTTGTTTCTAAGTGGGAAAAATGAGTTGGGATTCAGGACAGATTTAGAGCAGAAAGCTCAGCTGTCAAAGATTCCCTAATTATGAAAATCTTTGGTGGTGGTGAAGAGGAGGAAATAAAGTAGCAGGGATCCTGCAGCATGTGGAATGTTGTGCTGGTTTGTTCTTTTTGTATCCATTTATCATGGGAAACTTCAAGCACTCACAAAAGTAGTGAACCATTATTGTAAACATTTTAAAAGTTAATTTTATTAGTGCATGTTTGTAGTACAAAATGTTTAAATGCTTTGTGGGAAGTTGGTACATGAACATAACACATCGTAATTACTTTTTTCATCCCCTTTCCTTTCTGGCCCCCTCCCCACATTCCATCTCTTGATCCCCTTCTCCTTTCAGAAAGATCTATCTCCCTACTTCCTATTATATACTTTTAATTTAATGCTTTTGAGTTGGTATGGGGAAAAACAAATTTGCAAGTATAAGAAATCCTTACAAACAGGGTAGAACTTGAAAACCACAGTCAGCCCTATTTCCTCCCTGCTCAGGTCCCCTCTTTATCCAGTGAATACCAGCATAGTGCAAATGCCTTTAAAAAAGCCACTTTCTTGGAGTCACACTGAAAGAACTCAAGGCCAGCTCCACTGACATAATTGTTGTACACTGAATTAATGTAATAGGTAAAGGAGGAAAGGCGGGTGCTAAAAGTTACTGTCATAAGCCTTGAGGACTGCAGAAAGCTCTCAGACACAGAACACCCTTGACTGGGTCTCACAAGATGCAGAGACCCACAGTAACTGAATCGTACTCTGGGCACCTGGAATTTCCACTGGCTTCAATTACAGCTCTGCCAGGTGAGTGCTCCAGCAAGCAAAGGCTTTGAATTACTTTTTCAGAGGAATGTCATTTTTTAACATACCATACAGGAAGCCCTAAAACCCCCCACGGCCTTCCAAAAATAGATAAAAGTTAGTCACTAGTGACATTTACAGAGTTCATACCCCCTTCTAAGGAATGGCAAAAGTTTTTCTTTTTTCTATGTAATAAACTTATTTCTCTTGAGGATTTTTACCTTATGGAAGAAAGACGTAGTTAAATTCTACTAATCTAATAAATCTAATTTATTAGATTTTATTGCAAAATAATCAAGTACAGAACCAGAAAACTAGATTGCTATGGCCCATTTGGGAAGCTGTTGCAATTATGTTGTTAATGGAGAAGGTTGAAATGGAAGGTATTAATTAGAAAAATTGGGGGTGACATTGAAAAGCCAAAAGGATTGGCTTCTCTGATGTAAAAGCCTGCAATTTCTCAGCCCTCTATTTGGATAACGAGTGCTTTCCATGCCACAGGAACCAAGGAAACGTTTATACAAATACTACAAAATTCTTTTCTAACCACAGTAGTGAGTGTCCAGGACTCATACCTGCTCTATAGACTTGGCAAATATAACTTCAAGTATCTGGCAACAGGAATGTACTAGCAGAAAAAAAGCCAGTCAGAAGTAGAATGCCAGTAATGAGGGATAAGACCATACTGCCTGTCCATTGCTTTGTCCTGTTCATTCACTCACTCATTTGTCCACCCATTTCTTCTCTTTTTTCCTACTGCATGGCCTTGGGCCTGCTCTTTCCACAGCTCGCCTTTTATCAAATTACCTCCTACTCTCTCTTTAGATCTCAGTCAAGCTTCACTTCCACAGGAAGTCTTCACAGGACTCTACCTCCACCAAACAGGTGGATTAGGTTCTTAGGAAACACAAACTGCCTTATATAATAGAAATCCTGTAAATATTTGTTGAATGACCAAGCTAATCCTTTCATCCGTGCATTCTTTCCTTTGTCTCTTCACTAAGTAAGATTTTACTAATAAGAGCTGTATGAGGGCCCTGCTGGGACAGGTAGGCCAGGGCAAGGTAGACTGCAGCTTTCTGCACCCGAGAACTCCAACAAGTCAGGTGCCATCTTCTTTAGGACTCAAAGAAGCTGGGTATGAGGTGATTTTGGCATGAGTCTAGGAGTGGAAGTTCCCAGAACTACCCAGAAAGGACAGAGATATAAGAAATGGTAGAAACTCTGTTTACATTTGTGTCAAGTTTATATGACTTTTAGAATCTGAGATATAATTTTCCTGGTAAGGAAACTGCAACCTAGAGAGATTGTGTTCTTTTGATATCATAGAAATGATGTACTTGGTTCCCTAACATTTTTTGAACTGATTAAAAATAGTTGTGGGTTGAACTATAGAAAACTGGAATATGTTTTGGTGCCCTGGATTTGAAGGAGACAAAATATTTTCAGAGAAGTGAAAGGACCCAGATAGATCCCAGAGTACATGTCTATGAAACAAAGGGTGGTGGTAGGAGAGGTGATACCAGATATGCCACTGAGAGAGCATTCTGGGAGGGAATGCTTCCCTCAACAGTTGACTTAGCCATCTCTCAGTTTTACAAAAGGCAAACTTTCCTCATGGCACTATAGAAAGTTTCAGCTGTCACTTGTTTTGTTTAATTCAGCTATTCGATTTAAGAGACCATCAGTTGTATACAGAATTTTTGGTTAGGTATACCTCAGACTTTGGTTTTGTGTACCTCACATGCATTAGCTTCTTGTCCTTAGGACATTTCTGTGAAGAAATTCGAAGTCAGGGACCTCTGTGGTTTGCCCACCAGCCAACTGGCAATTTATTGCCGGAGCAGGGCGTTGAGCCTGGGTCCTTGACACAGCTCCTGTCTTCTGTCCTCTGTAGCATAGGTGGTTCACAGGAAAGGATGTATCCTGCAGTAAGTTGAAGACAGAAGTTTTGAAAGCCCTCAAGTTTCATTTTTCCATCCTTATTAAGGAATAATTAACAAAAAGAAATTGTATATATTCATTGTATACAATGTAATGATCTCATTCACATACATATACATTGTGAAATGGTTACCACAACTAAGTTAATTAATCCATTCATAACCTCACATAGTTACATACCATTTGTGGGTGCCGGGATGCATCTATTCTCTTAGCAAATTGGTATGTAATATACCATTATAAACTATACTCACCATGCTGGACATTAGATCCCCAGAATTTACTCATCTTGTAGCTGAAAATTTTTTGCCATTTGAATAATACCACATTTTACTTTTCTTGTTTAGCAGTGCTGGGGATCAAACCCAGGAACTCTTGCACACTAGTCAAGTGCTCTACCACTGAGCTATTTATTTTTCTTATTGAATTTATGTGTTATGTTTCTCAGAGACATGCTTTACTCACCCGAAACTTCTTGTCACACACTGTAGCAGAAGGTGACAGGTAAGTAGCAACTGACAAGAATACTGACGGTGAGTACATGCGCATACTATGTGGCAGACATCAAGCGCTCCCTACACATTAGTTCGTTTAACCCCACACGAAACCTGTGAAGTGGAAATTACAATTATCGCCATTTCCAAAATGTGGAGAAGGAAGCCTTTTGAGCACAAAGGGAACAATTCAGTACTGCATTGTGGAAAAATACTGAAGCTCTAGGGCTCTAAAACACTACTTTTCTTTCTCAAGAATATTCTAAAACAATTGCACTTCTTGGGTAAGCAATCCACAGGCACAGCACGACACTCACAACAAACAGAGCGCGAACAAAAACTGGCCTCCCTCAGACCCTGTCCCTCTCTGCTGTGCCCCCTTCTCCATCAGCGTCTGCTGTTGCCAGTTTGGGCGTTAAAAGCACTGTTGAGAGATTTAACTTCTCATTTGGGCTGAAAGTACAAAAACACGATGTTGCAGGGGCCGCAGCGCGGCTTCCTTCTGTCCTCTGTGAGAGCGAGGACAATGGGCCGCCTGGCAGACTCGCCGGGCTGCGGGCCAGAGCCAGGGGCGTGGCTGTCTGGGAGAGGCCGCCTTGGGGAGCCGATCTTGGCCGCGCTACAGAGCTTGGAGGCTCCGAGGGACGCCGACGGTTCTGAGGAAGCCCTGGTGGTTTTCTCCCCAGCCGTAACAGGCCCGACGGGGTCAGGTCTGAAGTCCCTTGGAGGGAACCCAGAAGGCAGATGTGAATCACACAGGATGGCGAACCCTGCTGAGAACCTCTGCATCACAGTGGGCCACTAACCGGGCAGGGAACAGGGGCTCCTTCCCCAGCTCACCCCAGGCCGGGGCAGCCCCAGCACCTCCAGGTTTCTGGGAGTGGTGATAGACGGAGCAAGACACAGGGTGCTAGAGGGCAGCGCTTCCCGGCCACCAGGCTCAGGAGCGACCTCGCCTCTCAGGGCGCATCAAGGCCCGAAGGGAGCAAAATGGCAACCTGGGCTCCACAACATGACCACTGCACATAAGAACACATACGTGAGCTTGGTGCGGTGGCACACGCCTGTAATCCCAGCACTCGGGGAGGCCGAGTCAGAAGGATCACAAATTTGAGCCCAGCCTGAGCAGTTTGGAGAATTAGTGAGACTTTGTCCAAGGTGGTGGTGGTGAAGGGCAGGGTGGGGTTGTGCTTTACTTCGAAGGTCCTGAGTTTGACACATAGGGTAGAAAAATGTCTGTTCATTCTCTTCACAGAGCATCCTCTTATTCATCTTGCTTCTTTCTTTATGCTGCTCTTCCTGCCAGATGGCCCTTTGTCTTCCATTTACCCATCCAGTTCCTGCTGATCTGTTAAATCTTGATCACGCAATCTCCCTCCCTAAAGCCCCATTTCACCCTTGTCCATCTATGTCATTATATGACTTGTATTAAAATGGTATGCTAATGAGACAAAGACCACGAATGTCTTATGTTTAGGAGTGGTTTTGCTTAGCTTCATAGTTCTATTGCCTGGCTTTCAATAAAAATATTGAGGTAGTGTAGAGTTCCACAGGTGGTACCATTCCTCCATGGAAAAGATCCCTTAGTGACTATTTAGTTTCCAGTAATCTATCTTTTGCTACCTTGGTTGACTTAATACAATATTGATAGAAGTGGCTCCATAGGAAACCTGCCTGAATGAGAGAAGGGTTAAAGTATCTGCTGATCTACAGCAGATTTTAATTTCAGAGTGATCATATCTGGAACAGACTGCCCTGGAAAATGACCAGCATTAATGTATCACCATAACCTTTCAGTACTTAGCTGTCCATCAAAGGACAGTCTGTGTTACTCAAGTTTGGAGCATCTATGAAAAATACCCAATTGAGAAATTTCATCCTGTTTCTGTGAGGGAAATGTTAGAATACATTGAAATGGCCTGAAGAAAGTCACCATATTATTATTTTCCTCCTCTTGTCATTTTATTTTTTCAATGTTTTTCTCCACTCCAGACATAGAGTATTGAGTACTTTAATTTGGAAATAAGATTGGAATACAGAAAATGCAGTGCAGATGGGTATATGTCTGGTTATTTCTAAGTGACAGAGGGCAAGTAGACCACAAATTGTTACACTTCTGGAATGTAACCCTTTAGTTTTAGAAGATTTCAGAGAAACAGAAAATAATCTGAATTCTCTGAGTAGGTTCATCTCTGTGCAGTTTCAACAAAATGAACTAAATTTATGCTTAAAGATTGCATGCTTACAAGTAATGATGCAAGCTTAAGACTTCATACTATGTAAAAATTGTAATTTTCCCCTTTGCATGGCAAGGGGACAAGAATGGGAGGGGTAGGTGGGGAAATCAATGTTTAGGTCAAACATTTGAAATTTAAGTGCAGTCTTCTTAGTCATCACTTTCATTTCTGTCTTCTAGGGAAATCTGACACGGCTAGAAAGCAATGGAAAATACTAAGGGTTGCATCAGATATTGAAGAGGAACAAATAATACCTTCAGTTGAAAATGATTTCTTAAATGAGATATTTTTAAACTGGTTATCTAAAGGTTGCAGCCTTTTGGGGGAAAGCTTACTGGGGTCCAGCATGTCCCCTGTTAGCAATGTTAACCCAGTATTAGAAGGAGGATTGGATGTATTTGGCACTGTTAATCTTCCCAATGTAAATTTGCAAGGATGGACTGTAAATGGATTTTCATGCTCTGTCAGGATGGTTCCCTGTAGAGGATGTTTTAGATTCGTTATGTAAACAGAGTCTACAATAGATTTAATGTGCTCAGGATTTCACCTTAATTCTGATGGGCCAGTGGTTTTTATTTATTCATTTTTGACTCTGTGTCCAAGATTAGCCTGCAGTGTTACTGTTACTATATGTGACCCAGAGAGAAAGGAAGTAAAAGATGTGGTCTCAGAGAGCTTATTAGAGAGGAACCATACAAAAATGTTAACTAACATTCATACAGCACTTTAAAATGTAAAGGTCACTTTCCACCACGATACCTCATTAATTCTTCCTAAGCTCTGCCACCCCCATTTTACAAGTGAGGACAGTGGATGTTGGAGAGGTAAAGGGACTTCCCCAGGATTACAGTAAATGGCAGAGTCCGAGCTTAGAAACAGTGTTGTGATTGTGAAACCACATCTGATTCCATTGAAAGCCGGTGATTGTGATCTAATACCTGCACAAGGACTTGCTTACAAGGCATCCGAAATAATGTGAGTAGAAGGGGCTCTTCAGAGGTGGAATCTTGGGGAGGATGCAGCAAGTATGGCTTGCAAGTCAAGAGAGCACCTGCTGTGGGGAGAAGGATGGGAAATAATATGGAAAGACAAAGACAGGCTTGAGTTTGATGTGTGAGTTATAGGGAGGTGACAGATCTTCCAAGCCAGAAGAACCATGGTTGGGAGTAACACCGTGGCAGATAGGTTCAAGAGACATTGGAGGATGTGTGTGTAAGAGGTTGGGGCCAGTAGCACCTGTGGCTTTCTTTTGATTGCCTCAGAAAGCCTCCAGTAGAGGGGCTAAGAACACCCCTCTAAGGGCGTTCTGCACTGGTGCCTCAGTGGTAGAAAAGGGGGTTGCCAGGCAAGTTATATATAGAAGTTGTGTAAGGGAAGTTCTTATGCAAAATGACTAAACATGCTCCATTGCTCTGTCTAGCTACTTATAAATGTTATGTGTGTGCAGAAGTTGATAAGCATTCAGACCCTCAGATCACTCAGAAAATAAAGTGAGAATAAAATTGTAATAAAAGATGAGGACTTATAGTTATATGCAGTAATTTATAACAATGTGTCCCTCTGTCATAGTGGGGATTGCAAATCCACATTTCCATCAAGCATATGGTATATCCCCCTTGGAACTTGGGGGATACGAGGTACCTAGCCTTACTCGAGGGAGGGAAATGAGACCTGATTCAGACCTCATTATGTAACTTCCTACTCACACATTACTTATTAAACCACTGAATTAATAAAATAAAGATCACTGTTTTTGAAACAGGCCAGATAGCTTGATTCTGGGGCCTTCAGGGTTGAGGGTGGCAGCTGGTCAAAACTTGGAGAGTCCACTGTACACTGTCACAAATATAGTAGCACAAAACATGTTTGCAGCTTCACGGTAGACAAAGCCTGGAACCCACAGAAGTAAGTATGAAGACTTACGGAGCCTGGGGAGAAGAGCTGGGGTACAGTTCATTTCCCTCTTTCTCTGAAACTTCCAGGGTGATCTCAAGGAGTGTACAATGGAAAGACTTTCTGGGTTGCAGCCAGTTAGTGCCCAACGGGCTGCACCCCAGAGAGTCTCATCCGGAAGGATAGTTACCTAATTCTAGCACAGAATTTATAGTTTACTGATGCATGCTTAACCAAGAGCATAGGCTCTGGAATCAGGGATCCTGCAAGTTTTATAAAAAGCTCTTAAGACTTAGAATTCTTGGTAAAATAGTGGCAAAATTGTAGTGAAGATCAAGTGAAATAATGCATTTTGAGTTCCTTTGGAGATAGATTATGAGATGCAGATTTGCATGCAGGAAAGTTATTGGGGAGTTCTCTTGAGATCAATGCTTTTTAGAAAGTGGAGATAGCCTTATTGGAGAATGTAAATAGTGATTTGGTTGTGAGAAAGGCCTCACTAGTACCACAGTGGTTGTGTAGCTTCAGTAGCCTTTCAGAGTCTTATCTCAGCCTTATAAGCCCACATGCATAGTCATTGGATATAGACTGTCCCCAGGAAGAAAGTGTGATATTGGGTAAATATACAGCAGAGGGCAATGTCTGGAGAGGAATTCAGCTCATCGTTGCCAGCTGCCAATACTACCAGCAGGCAGGAAAATGAGTTCTTGGGCCCTGACGGAGATGATGGGTGATGCATTGCAGGTTCACGTGCATCTTACAATAAGTTCTAGTGATAGTGCTTTCAGATTCTGTTGGGCTTTTTCCTGGAGAGACTTACAAGAGGATGGGAAATGGGATAAACTAGAGTCCTCATGCTGGCAGCTGCTCTTAAGACAGAAACTGATGCACTCTTTTACCACCCAATCTAGCTTCCCCTTTTCCTTATCTGGTCCAGGTGCCCTACTTGATGGGAGCAAGTGCTACAGTGTGACCACTGTACTTACTGATTTTTCCATTAAGACACACTCAGATAGATTACTTGGTCACTACACTCTTCCCTGCTCCTGGTCTGTAAAAGCAGCCTTGTTGCTTCCTGGTCCTCAGTCAGTTCCTCTGGTCCTGATGCTGACTTCCTCTTGTCTGCTGTTCTCTTGGTATGGGGCACATGAAGTAACCAGGTGGCAGCTACCCCTTAGGGTTTGATGAGACATTTACTATGTCCCCTGGTGGAAGTGGGCTACTCACAATGGTGTGAGCCACTGGATCTGTGTAAGGTTTATCCCACCATCTGAAAAGAACATGGTTCAATAAGGTCTCCAACATATTGCTGCTTCTTGCCATTTTGAGTTCACAATGTCCTAGGGTACGATCGAAAATGTAACTAATGTCTGTCCCAAGTGGAGCGCAACTGTTTCTGATAGTCTTACCTGGCAGCGATTGTAAAATACACATTTGTAGATCCATTGCTGCAAATGATGTACCTGAGGCAATGCTAATCTGCCAGAATCTGAGCTATCTCATCTGGCAAAGCAATTGCAACTGGGGCCAGTGCTTAGTGAGTTCATATGGTCCACAACCGTTCTCCAAGATCCGCTTGGCTTTCGCAGAGGCCAGACTGGTAAATCAAGTGGCAATGCAATGGGAATCACAGCATCTGTATGCTTAGAGCCACAGTTTTTCTTAGGATATTTTAATTTGCTATCATGGATGGGATGAGGAAAGGCCACTTCAAGGTTTCTGCTCAGCTTCCCCACTCTGATATGTGGAGGACTCTGCCAATGGCCTTGTATATCATTCTAGTTATGAAACAGGAGTAGAAAAAATGACTCGAGTAATACCTCAGTTCACAGATGCTTCTGCTCATGGATAATCTGATTTGCAAACAGTTGTCTGGTAAAATTTTGCATCCATTTGAGAACTATCCATTGGATGACAAGCACAACAGCCACTTTCCCCACAAGAACATGTCTTTGCTATATATGTTTAACTCCTAAGATTATGATAGTCATCTTGGGGTCCTGAGGTGAACTGGCTAAGAGATCAGACCAATATGATGAGAATGGCACTGAGGGAAAGAGGAAGGATTTTGTACTTTAATGATATTTTTGAGCCATTAAACCCTAAAACTTCCATATGGTAACCTTCCTACCATAATAATGACTTATTACTTAAAATATTTTTATAGGTTGTTTTCTGTTACCTGGAGCCAAAAGCACCCAAATGTAACTAACATGGTAATACTAAATGATAGGTCTGTTTTAACTGTTAAAACATAGTGTTTAAAAATGACAGATTGCCACTATAATTTATTATCAATAATCACCATATAATTAATCTAAATTAGCAGGTTTATTATATGATGCCTTTATCAAATCATCAGAATTGGTCCAGGCCTCATCTACCTAAAGCCTGAGTGAAGCTTACATTTTAATATGTAGTTTTTCCTTACCTAATTTCCTGTGTATTAATCTCTTAAAAGATAATACCAGAGAAGGGAACAGAATGGGGAAGTAGAAGACTGACTGGAGGCGAGACTGCTTTCTGCTCCTGATACATATCCAGATTTATTTGCTCCAGAAGGCTGGTACCTACAATCTGAGAGGAGGAGTCTCAGTGGAGAAAGCGAGACACAACGGGTTGTAGGAGCAGGTATTAAAATGGTAAAACAGGGCCAGGAATAGGGTATCATGCAGAGTTGAGAGATGAAGGAAGGTGACTTTGAGAAGATTCCAGTACTTTAGCCATGAGTAACTGTTCCCTCTGAAATCCTGGAGGCTAGTGCTGCTGTTCTTGTGGAAAATGGACATGAATTTCTATCCAGGCACCTGGCTCAGGCAAACATTCCTGGCCTTGGTGCTTCAGTTGGTGGATGTTTGTTATGTTTGTTACTGTATTTCTCAGGTGGTGCAGTAACAGTCAGGTTACTGATAGATGACCAACTTTTGGTGTATCTGGCCAGCTCACAAACCAATGAAGCCTTTATTCAAGGAATTTACCCACTGCCCTCTGTATGGTCCATAAATATGGATTACAGTACTAGCAATCAGGTATTGCTAACAGATCCTGACCATAACTGAGTAGTGCATGGATAAGCACCTGATCCAAACTGGAGCAATCATTTACCTCTTGGGAATTTGGAGTTGTGAGTATGAGAAACAGCTATGCTCTGTAGGTCCATTAGTAAGAGCTGTGTGGAGTGGTCTTCTCCCTACCATGAAAACAGATGAACAAAAAAGGCCAGAACTTCCCCCCTTTCAGGCCTGAATCTCCTTTGAATATCTGTTGTATCGTCTTTGTTCTTCCTTTGGTTGCTCTGTCACATTCTGACTTGTATTGCTATTGCTGTTTGGAACATGTATTTCTTCTCTCCCCAACTGAAGTACTTACCCTAAAAATTTCATTTCAATGAGCTCAGACTTGATTTTATTTACAATCAGCCATGAGTATTGTCAGCCAAGTTACAAATGCTATTATGAGAGCACACAAGGACAGCACTGGAACAGAGAACAGAGGGGCTGTGACATCTGGAGTTGATAAATACTCTCGTTCAGTATTCCAAAGGAGGAGGGGCACTGTTCTCATCGTCACAAGTTTTGTGTTTGCCTGTGTGCATGTTTATCCTGTCCACCTCTGTTTTAAGTCTTTGTGACTGCCCTTCCCCTTGCACTTCCTCTGGAAACTTTGTTGCCAAGAAACAAGGAAAAGCTTAAAGCTCTTGACCTGAAATTCAGTGTTAATAAGAGAAAGGAGAAGGAAAGTTGGCAAACATCAGATGTGGTTTGGCTTGCTTAAATCCACACCACAGATGATTTTATTTTTGATAACTCAAGTAGTTCACAGAAATTTGGAGGGATGCAACAATCACTAGGGCACTAAACATATCCTGTGCTGGGAGTTTGACAAAATGAAAATGGAACTGGTACTCATTCCTTGTTTTGGATACGGAGTCAATCCTGAATTATGATTTTGGTGCAAAAGGCTTTGTATATGAATGGTGGTGGCTTCATAATATTGGAAATTAATTCATGTACTTGATAGTAGGATGGTGGGTGTCTACGTCTTTATTTTTATTTTAAGTAACGCAAGATTTAAATTAAAATTATTTTGGTATGGTAATCAGGCCATCATATCCAGATGTATTAGTAGTCCAACTAAATACTTGGATTTGACATTTTTCTAAATTAAGAAATTATTAAACTATATTGTTTTTATTGTAATAGAACCTCAAAACCTATCATTCTACTTTACATAGTATATGTTAAATACATTCATGCATGAATGAATATCTAAATGGTGATTTAGAAAAGTGATTCTCAAATTTTAGTGTGTATTAGAATCAACTGGGGGTCTTCTTAAAATGCAGATTCCGATTCATTCAGTTGGTCTGGGTGAGGCTTGAGTTTGCATTTCTGGCAAGCTTTTGGTGATTTCCTTACTACTTCCTGTCTTTAAATATCAAGGATTTAGAAGACTGAAAGTAATCAACTTCCTATAAGATTAGCAATATCCTTTGATGTTTTCTCTCCTGTGTCCAAGGCAGGGACACCATAGATAGGTGAACTGAGCAGTGAAGGCAGCTAAAGGTTAAAATCCCATTTATGTCACTAGTTAGTGTCATGATTTGGGGCAGATTACTGACCTTTGGACTTCAGTTTCCATTCCTGTAAAATGAGGCTATGGAGCTAGATCACGTCTCAAGCTGTTCCTAGAAGGCTTCTGGCTCAGCAGATATGCCTCAGGATCCCCTAAGGAGGGAGAGGACCAATGAGGGAAATGAAGGAGCCATTACAAGGCAGGAGAACAACCTGGGAATGTGTCCTGTCACTAAGGAGTTAGCTTTAAAAAGGCCATAGTGATAGATTGTGTCACGTGTTCTTATTCAATCATTCAACATAGTATTTAAGGTCAGCCTGTTCACTACTCCTATGATTGCAATGTATAATGTGGTCCTGAAATAGTCTGAAAGTTAATTCTGGACCTGCCTCTTTATTTGTGCCTCGTTTACTCAAGTTCATTCTTCACAGTCTCCATCCCTTAGTATGCTTGTCCTCTGAACATCCCTGAGAGACAGGTAAATGTTAGGGTATAGTCTGTCTGAGGAGTGGAAAATGTATCTGATCTTGATGGATCGCTTCATTACTTGGCAGTGTCTCCTCTTACCACCCACATTACTAACACAAGCTTTTTTGGTGGGGAGACCAGGACTCTGGCCCCTCACAACTCTAGCCCCTCACATACTATAAGTAGTTGAGTATTTTTCATGGCAAGGGAGGAAGAAAGGGAAATACTAACCAAAATAATCAGCAGCCACAGCAAAACTGCCCTGCTATCCCTAAGGTCTGATCTACTAGTTCCCTTCCTGCTGGGTCCCTAGAGGACCATTTTTTTCCAATGGTTCCTTCCAAATGGGACACAACTATGCATCCAATTGCTACTCTTAGGCAGTTTCCAAGATGATGATCGGGGATGAGGAAAACACACTAAGATCACTTATATGCCCTCTCAATTTCCAGGAAAGAGGGAAGAAGAAAGTAAAAAATTTCCAACAATACAGTTTTATAGCTTGAAACAAGTTTTGTTCTGTTTTGCTTTAATCCCATAATCACATATTAGAGTCATCTATAATGCTCCAAGAAAATAGTGAAAAACATGCCCCTAAGCACCTAGGTGTTTGGCTTAATTGATGTGGAGTGGGACTCAGGCAGCTGTTTTTACTAATATTTAAAGATTTTCAGGTGATTCTGACGTGCAACCAGACAGGCAAGTTGCAATGCTTGGTTTAAGTGTTCCCCAACCTGTATTCGGGGTGACTGTGGGCAACTGGCCCTGCATTCTGAACTGCTTGGTGAGAAACTTGTGATGTGCACAGATTATTTAAAGTCATTTCAATTAGACAGACTTGTTAAGTTAATCTTTTGCTCAACAATGGTGTGTTCTCAGGCTGTTGCCGTGTCTTACCCTCTGCAGGCCTAGGTGATCTGATGGCTTGGGGGGTCGGGGATAACTCCAAGCCAGAATAATAGTTCTTAAGTAGCAGGAGTCATTGTTCCCTGGACCCAGCAGTGTTTCTTATAAATTCAGCACACTGTTTGTGGAATATTTTAACTAAGCATAAGTTCCCCAGATGGGAGGGGTTGCATCTGTCTCACTTTGCCAGATTTGCAAATGTGGTGGGATGCCTCGGCTTTAATCTTTGCTTGGGAGAAGACTCCAGAGCCAGATCTCATGAACCCTAAGATTAGGCTCCATAGTTGGCCTCAGGATTGCATATAATGACCTCACTTAGTTGGCCACATTTGATTACTTTTTATTACCTCATTTTTCCTCATAGCTTCAATGACCTGTTGACACATCCCAATTCTACATGTTCCTCCCAATTTTCAGTTGATAATATATTGAAAGCTTGCACCTAGATACGTTATAAGCACACTCAAAATACAGCATTTTTTGTTTTTTACCATCT
>RJWT010007306.1:0-27824 GCA_004365215.1 Cuniculus paca | reverse complement strand
GGAGAAAAGAAGGAGGAAAAAAGGGAAACAGGAGGAAGAGAAGAAAGGAAGGGAGGGAGAGGGAGTAAAGAAGAGAAAGAAAGGAAAGAAAAGGAGAGTGAGAGAGAGAGAGAAGCCAAGGTAGCAGGCCATAGAAAAAATTTAAGTATAATAATTATACCCCATCCTGCATATGTGGGGTAAAGGACACTACAGATAAAGCTAAAAAACAGGGCATAAGTTGGAAAAATGTTAATGTCTAGAAATGTTCAATTTCCTGTCATCTCATCAAAAGATGAAGAAAATAGAATTCCCTGAAAATCGGAAGAGCAAGCCAAACTGAAGTTCTCGGAGCAGCTAAGGCCCAGAAGCAGGGTGCATCAATTGCAAACATGGCAGCTGTGAAGTCAGCTCTTCCTGTGGAGAAGCAGGTGTGTGCGATGTATGGGTGGATCTTGGGGGTTAAAGGACTAAGGACAGGATGTACATATTTGATGTACTCTGCTTTCCCCAGGTAAGCCCTCATTGCCTCACTGGCCACTGCCAAGAAGAAGAAGCCTCATTGGAAAGTCAGTTGGTGGTTACATATCAGGGCTTCATGATTTTATACACAAGGTTGGCTCCCTTACTAGACTACAAAGAACTTGAGAGTAAGAACATCTGATATGTTTGTTTCCCTGGAACTTGCATAATTTCAGACATGTTAGGTACTGAAAAAGCTTTTGTTGAATAAATAAACAAATGAAACCCAGTATTATGCAAAAGTAGGCATTCAATACTGCCACAATGCAAGATGCAAATAGGTACAGTATGATCAAAATTACTCTTGAAGAATTCCCTAAAATGTTCTGGTTATAGAGTGGTCTCTGTAGCTCTCTGTATGACTTAAGATTCAGCCTTGAGGCAGCTGCTGTTTTATTTAGTTTTGTATTTTAATCCAACAAAATGGTATGGAGGATCTTCTTTAGTATCTTGTACTTGGGAGGCTACGTAGCAACGTACCTGGAAGACGGCATCTTGCAGAAGGTGAGATGACAGCTACAAGTTTGACCTGAACGTAGTAGTCCAGATTGATTCCCTAGAGATCTTCAGGGGATAATTGAAGTAGGAGAGAAGGTCATTTACCAAATGAGTAGGTGTAGACAACAAAAATCAATGATTTTACAGTGGAGGCCATCAGTATGTAGTAATTCAGTTAGACAATCAATTTGATTAGAAATAAGCAGGTCAAAAGCAATTTGATCAAACTTGATTACATTGAATAAGATGTAATATTGAACTGCATCAAATAAGAAATTGCCAAAATAATAGATTTATCAAAATAGCTCCATCTTTTTCTTTATACATGTATTTGTTACACTGTTTTATTCCCAACGTATTATGAATTTTAAACATTTTCAAAGGAGATAATCTCAGAAGAAATACTTTGAAAATTATGACATGCAAGAAAATGACAAAATAAATAATGTTTATTGCCACTAGATGATATTAAAAGATAGAGAATAAGGAGAAGGCTAGAGAATGACTCAAACAAATTAAGGAATGGAACAAAAGGAGAAGCCAAGAATGAAAAAAAATCTCTGTTTAGTGGAAAGATCATAGAAGAATAATATTAACATGCACATATATGTATAGTGCATTTATAAATTTTTATTTTGCAATTTTTTGTTTCATATGCGTTTTGTAATTTTTCCCAATTATCCAATAAAGAACTGAATTATTAAACCTATTTTACAGATGTGAAAAATGAAACTTGCAGAATGTGTAATTTGTACAAAATTATGCAATTTGGATCCTTCAATATTCTTTCTATAGTATTACGGTGGGTCTTAAAAATGAAAATAGAACTCACTTGAAGTCTGGATATTTGAATTTGTGTCCTGGCTGTCCTTAAATAGTTGACCCAATACTACTTTTTCAGGGCTTTATTATTTCTTGTCAGATATTGAGAGAGCTATCAGTATTTTGAAAGAAAATGTTTATAATGAGAAACATATTTCACACTGTGCTACGCACATGCAGCTGAAACAAAGTATTGCAAAACAATTCTTACCATTGCTGTGCAGAATGAACCCTGATAATCATTTTTCAGTTCAGTTTGTTCATGGCAATCCATTACGTAAATTTCGTGATCCACTGTTTGGCTGCAATTCTGGATTAGATACAGGGATTCTTTTCCAATTCTCTCATTATGTGGCCTTCTATGTGCAGAGTGAATTTGTGGGACCAAACTAAATCTAGGGAGCAAGAAAATCAGGCTTTCTAACTGGCAAAACTGTTGCTCTATCTGAATCATTCTAATTTATGTGAAAAATCAGAAGTACTCTTGAGTGGAAGCAAAAATCACTGAAGGGGAAAAACCACTGTGCCAGCATAAAAATGCCCCACCCCAATTCCCACTCACGTGATGGGATCATCCAGTCCTACAAGGTCATCTTTTGAAATAAGATGATTTAATAATGATGCTGGTGCTTTACATACCAAGACTAGACTTTTATTTTTAAAGTGCTGCAATATCATTTTAAAATGTTTTTGTGGAATTTGTTAGAAATTTATTATACCCTTTATACAGATTAGAAAACCTAGATGCTGAGAGCTTAAATGACACATACAGCACAATGCTTTAAGTAACTATTCATAAAACATTACTGAATTATTCTGATAAGATTATAGAATAAATTAGTAATGCTAGGAACCAATTTCCAGACTCCAGCTTAAATTTTTGCATCTACACAACACTAAATCCCACTGTAAACTCTCAAAAATATCTTTAAGTAAGTCCTCATTCTATGTCTCATTAAAAAGAGCTTTCAAGACAGAGGAAACAAATTATTACATTTTTGACATGTTAGTACTCAGTTACCTGTTGCTCTTATAAAAATATCTGAGAAAATCAACTTAAAGGAGGGAAGGTTTATTTTGGCTCACAGTTTCAGGTGCTTCCACTCACAATTCTTTGGTCCCATGGCTGAGCATATGGTGGGTTGGGGTAGAGCAAAGTTGATTACCTCATGGTGACTGGGAAGGGACAAGAGGAACAGGGAGAGGGAGGAGAATGAAGAGAAAGAGACAAGAGAGATCAAAGAGAGAGAGGGAGGGAAGGAGAAAGAGATGAAGAGATGAGAGAGACAGAGACAGAGAGAAAGAGAGAGAGACAGAGAGACAGAGAGAGAGGAGGAAGGAATGTTCTGGCAGGCTTTTTCCTCTCTCTGCTTTTGTTCTGTCTATGCCCCAATATATGAAATAGTGCCACCCATATTTGGGGTAGGTCTCCTCCTCTGTTTACTGCACTGCTTTCCAGTCTCTGGAAACCCTCTCACAGACAAGACACACCCAGAATTGTGCTTTACTGATGTCTTAGGCCAGTGGTGGGAAACCTTTTAGAGATCCAGTACCCACACTGCAACCTAAAATCCACTTATCACAGAGTGTTAACACTGCAATTAAACCTGAAAACTGAGGTTTTGGTTTAGAAAAATGACTCACATTTTAACATCTCTGTCTTAAAAGAGAAACACAATAACGTGCATGTCATAGGTTTGCCGCCACTGTCTTAGGCATTTCTTAATCTAATTAAGTTGGTGATCAAGATTGACTATTATACGTGTATATGTATCTACACACATCATCATGCTTGCACCTCAGCTTTTACATATTTAAGTTTTAGTTTACACTGTCTGACAACTTTTAACTGATGCTTAGTCAAAGATTGATTTTATTTTTTATAAATGGGATTTTACTTAAAGAGGGGAATTTGAAATTATTTCATCAATTCCTAAGTTTCCATGATTCAGATAAATCATTTAGGAATGTCAATTATTATTTTCCAGTCACACAGGTAAGGTTTTTTGTTTTGTTTTCGAAGACAGTTTTTGGGAGCATTTTTTTTTGTTAATTTATTCAACCCATATGTGACTGCTCTTATGGGCAGGTACTTTGCAGTCTTCAGAGAACACAGAGGTGAATTTCTAGTACTGTTGACAGACATACAAAAAATCATATTGTGTGTTTATAGTAAAGAACAAGTGCTAAGGATATACAGATGTATCATCCCCTTGATTATTTTTCACTGGAGAAAAAAATCATATTTTCTGTTCACTAAAGATTTTGAGTGGAATAAATACCAAAGGTGCATAAGAAGCATAATAAATTCTTTCAGGAACCTAATTTGTACAGAAAAAACTGGATAGGCTAGTAAGATCAGAATATACTAGTAAAATAAAGACGAATACCATAAATTCTTGTGGATTGATCAAGACTTTGGTCTGCTCCCTAGAGAATCTTAAGGACCTTCTAAGCAACAGGAGTGACCACAGTTCTGTTCCTTTGCAGGCCAAGCCCCTCTAGTTGTTTATTATCACAGGAGCAATTTTTCCAGGGATGTGATCCTTTTGCACTTACATTTTGGTCTTTTCTTCATCTTTGGTCTTTTTCTAGGTGGGGAGGTCAAACCACCCCTGCTGTTTGGTTGCAGGTATGAATCTACTTCTCAGTGACGACAAATTGATTTCACCAGCTCTTGAGTCATTTAAAATTGAGCCAGACATAAAGCTGGGGATAAAGATGGCAGCAAATAATTCTGCACTATCCACAAGGAGCTGACCTAGTTAGCATGGAGCTTCTAGGCTTTTAAAATCCTGTTTCAAATAATCACACGTCCCTAGGAAGAGAGTCAACTCAGAAATATATATCCATGATCCCACATGGCAGTCCCACAGTAAGGTCAGACAGCAGGTTACTATTCTGATTGGAGTATTTCTTAAACCCCAATTCGCTCAGTATTTAGTTCTGGTAAACAGAAAAATATCACATATCTCAAAGAGTTAGGGCCACAAGTAGGGTCACCTTATTCCATCACAAAAGTCTAAGCGCACACAGCTGGCCTGATATGCAAGTTAACCAGCTGGTAGTCTGTTCCAGCTTCCCAACTGAGGTGTTCTGGATAGGATGTTCCCATTTCCATTTTGCATAAGGCCCTGCAAATTATGTGGCTGATCCTGACTACAGACACATTTACAAAGCCAAATGGGTCCTATAAAGGCTCTAGGAACCACTTTGCAACAACACGGACCCTAAAGAGCCACAGCTGGGAATGTCAGAAGTGACAGATGCCACACATTATCCAGGGACTCCGCACTTTTGAGCACACACGCCAGACTGTTAAACCCAAGGAACTGAAGGGACGGCTGTGAGATTAGGCTTCCCGCACTTTTCAGATGGAGGATGAATAAAAGAAAAAGATTCATTTTTCTGTTACTAGTACTGTGAACTCACTGTAATCTTTTGGTAATGGTCACCTGAGAAAAAACCAGCTTCCATTAAAAAGAAAAAAACTGGTTTGAGAGAGAAAAAAGCATTGAAAAATAAAATAATTGAAAACATTTACTCTCTTAGATATTCAAGGGGGGCAGTTTGGGAAAGGGTGTATGCCAGACATAATCTCCTATATATATTTGAAAACTTTATTTGTATTCCTTTGAAAAAGAAAATGAAAAAAAAAAATCGAGTATTCACCCAGGAAGCATAACCAAGCTATTGGGTTTGGTATCAGATAAGCAGCATTGAAACACAGAAGACTCATCACAAACACCTCAGCAAATCCTTTGAGGTTTGCGGCTGCTCAAAAGAACTAGGGCAACTTATAGAGTAGACTCTCAGTGAACATGTGCTACCTGAATGAATAAATTCTGGTGATCAGATTTGCAAGAGACGAAAGAAGTGTAGAGCAAAGAAAATGCGTAAGTTAATATGATAGCACTACCAAGGTCATTACTCGTCATGGCCCAAAGTTATCGAATGCTCTCTATGAATACTTATAGAAGCCCTTTACTTGTATTAATTTAATATTCGCAATAATCTTTGAGGAAATATTGCCTATTTTACAGAATGAAGAATTGGAGGCACCCAGAAATTTATAACTTTACCTCAATCACACAGTCAGTAAAATGAGGCTAGAATCTCATTCCAGCTCAAAGCTTATGGGATCTTTCGGGCATCACCATCACAGTGACAAAGGCCGTCCCTGAGGCCAAGGTAAAGGAGATAGCTGCCCTACCAGTGGAGCTGTGGTCAAGGCCCCAGGTTTTCTGGCCAGCAATGCCCTTACATATATTCACACCCCTAGCTTGAGCGTCCTCATCCCTTAGTTTCTCTATCTGGAGGTTTTGGCTGAGGAAGTCTTCTGTCAGGAGGACTGGGGAGGGGGCTAGAAGCACTTTCCTCAGTCTGACTCAGGGCTCAGTACTTTTCGGCTCTTGGCCCCACCTTTATCCTTCCCCAATGCCAGCACCTTTTGTTGGGGCTCCCTCAGCTATGAGACACCCCTGACATGTGCACTGATCCACCCAATCCTGGCCCACAAGATTTCTCAGGAGGGAGGGAAGGATCACAGGCAGTGGCGCCTTCCCCTTCTCTGGCCCCTCAGTCCACCAGCACAGTGAGTGGTTGAAGCCTTAGCTCTTTCATTTTTCCGTAGATTTAATCAGCTCCTCTAAGCTTGGCAACTCAGCTCTCTGAAGCTCAGCCGAGCTGCTGACAGAGGTCTGTTTCATTTTGTTTTCTTGTTCCCCACGTTAAATGAATGTCACACTAGATGAAGCAAATGTGCTCTGAATGCCAGAGGGAGGACTCTGGTGCCCTGGCTCTGCCTTTCCTGTAGCCTCCCCACTCCTGGGCTGGGACCCTCATGTTTGTCTGAAGATGTCGTGGAAGTCGTGAAGGAAATAAATGCAGGAATTCCCAGGATAGAAGTGTTGCCAGTGCACAGATGCTATATTCCTCAAAACTAATTTGTTTGCGAGATACCTGTCATTGGCAGGCGGTGCCAGCTTTCTTCAGCATATGCGTGAATAAAATTTTATGCAATCGCCTTTGAAACCCAGAAGCCTTTCGCTGGCCTCTCAGTGTCACTGGGGGAGCCTGCTGGGCACCAGCCTTTGAGCTGGGGGCTTATCATAAGTAAACATGTCAGAAAGTCTTTAGTGGGACTGACATTCCTTTTTTGATGTTTTATGTCAGCTGAACAATATGAAACCTAGCCAAATTTCTCTACATAAACATCAATATGTTTTTAAAGACATACTCTTCAGAAATGATTCTGGTTCTGTAAAAACTCACCAGCCACTTCTTCCAGCAGAAGAATGGCAGATATGGGGTCAATTTATGAGTCAGTGAAAGACCAAATGAGTAACACTTACCATTTATTGAACTATTTTCTGCTGCAAACCCTACACTGTGTGCTAGGGGCTTTAATATCTTTTGTATCATGTAACTCTTAATTCAGTGAGATCATTAGCACAGTTTTGCAAATTGTCCCAAAAGGTATGTAGTAACTTGCTTAATGTTATGCAGCTTTACCGAGAGATAAAACTTAAACCAGTGTATTGGGCTCCAAGTTTCACTACCTTTCCATACTTGCACATCCTGTTGCTATAACAGATTCTTCAGGTGAGAAACTGAGAGGTTATTTACAAAATGAAGTGGTTGACAGCTCATGGCTCCAAGCTTAAGAGAACAGTGACACCCTCCACTCTGCTAGCCCCAAAGTATGGAAAATAAGTTGCCTGAGTTCAAACTACTCTTCGTCCTTGGAGAAAATAGACTTTATCAGGAACCTCAATAATTAAATAAACTAATGGCCACCCACCCCAAATAATATCTGAAAAGACAAAGAGTTCAAATATTCTTTAAATTTGACCTTATTTCAAAGAATATTATGATTAGAAGAGATCATTTTTAACAAGAGTTTTAAATATATTCATATCTTAGGAATTCAACCTTATGCAATGTTGGAAAAAAGGTTTAAATACAAAATTTAAATCAAAGGAACATTTATAACAACAAAAAGAGACTACATATTTTTAACAGTGGATTAGTATACTTACATGGTTAACTGCAAACAAATGTCAAGATTTTATTCAAATGAAATATATTTATAACTATATGAAAAACATAAAATTATTTATAGGCTGAGATAAAAGTATAAAATAATATGCATAAAAATTGTCTAAAATTAGTATCATTAAAATTTGAGAGAATGTCCTCTTAGGATGTTGAGACTACAGGTATATTTTTTCCTCACACTATTAGTGTGCAGTTTTGCTTTACTGAGCATGAGTTGTATTTAAGAATAGAAATTATTTAAAAATTACAACTGCAACCATAAACTGGCCATCCACAACAGCCCTCTGTAAATTGTAATGTGTACTTGCTTACCTGGGAACTTAATTAAAATGCAGATTTGGCATAAATTTGGAGAGCTGAGATTCTGAATTTCAAGCAAGCTCCTAAGTGCTGCTTGTCTGGGGACCACATTTTGAGTGAGATTTCATGACCAACAAACGGTAAACACTAATCACTGAAGATCACTTAAATCCAAGATGTAGAGACGTAGGAGGCTTCTTTTGTAAATCTTCCCTTGTGGTCAAATGCCGGCCACAACTCTGTTGTGACAATGCCAACCTGGCCCTTTCCCAATTGCCCTGGGTTCCACTCCACTTTTAAACTCGGCAGTCCAGCTCATGAGGTTTTCTTCTTCTGGGTAACCTTCTTTTGTCCCTGCTTTGAAATTAAATTCCATTTGTTCTGCTCATGTTGGCACAAAAATTGTCTCAAGTTAGTTTAATAAAACCATCACTAAAACAATTTTCTTGAGTAGTGTAATTATAGAGCTAGTAATTAGACTCCTCACTAAATGAATAGTGTAGTTAGATTACATTTAGAAAAGCACCACACACCCCATTCCATTTTAATCACCCCTTAAATGCAATCCTATTTGTTTGCATGAAAAGGCTTTTTAGATGGTAATAGCAAGACCATCATGTAAACTCTTGGAAGATTATGCTACCTATAAAGGTAAGGAGATTTGGCATCTACCACATTACCCATTGTATCACCTGCAGTGAGAGGGGTGGGATGGGTGGAGGGAACTGCCTCTGGAGGTGATGTGAGAATTCACTGAACTATGATTTAGATCTCCCCTATGACATCTGCCACATAACATGGTTGCACCATAAAGATGCCCTAGTGAGGCTCTGCTTTTGCTTTTCCTGTCCTCTTCTCCAGTGTCTTCTTTGATTCAGCAACTTCTGCACAAGTTTTTGACTGTCTGAGTTGCTTGGTCTAGGGTTCAGTTTTGCATTTCATTTTATAACCTGTCTATCTTCCTTTCGTTCTTTAAGGCACCTGCAGCTTTTCCAAAGCAACTGTAGGATCAGAAATGACGTTGGACTTCCCCATTCCAAAAGGGCTCTTATAGGACACAGCATGAGCTGTCAGTCTGCAGTAGACCAAGGAGAGGTTCACTGTATTTCTAAGGCAGTTTCCCATGAACGATAATATGACTTTGACCTGTGTTATAGTTTCCAAAAGATCGCACTCCTAACTGCTAGTAACGCTTGGGTGTTTAATACTGCTACTCTCTTTAGAGATATTCCACCACTTAATCTGTCCAATAATCCCTCTTTCACAGACTCAAAGAGAATAGGTAGTTTGCTCAAGTACAATCAGCTAAGAAATGGCAAAGCAGAGAAGGTAACTTGTGCTTTCCTAACTTCAGAACCCAAATTTTTAATCACTATGCTCATCAAATAGAATCGAACACTATCCCAGATGCCAGGCCACTGTCATGTGAGAGCAAGAGGCCACGGTTCTCTTCCCACATGCTGGTTTGCCAAGGTTCTTCGACAGGCCACATGGTAAGTAGTTGAAAATCTCTTGCAAGATTTGGATAGCTCAAGTTTTAGACTCATGCTTCACAAACTGTGGAGCCTTAACTAAGTTAAAAGCCAGAGAATGAGCAGAAAGTGCATTTTCGAGTCTCCTACAGGTTGGCAGGGAAAATGGATCCAGTGCTAAGAGCAGCCCTGGGTTTCCCAGCTGCCTCTCACAGACTCTATAACTGGGAAACTTCATTTGCTTATCTATTAAATGAGAAACATTTCATGTATGCCTCCACCATCTTAGGATTATGTGTGTGTGTGTGCATAAAATGTGATAAGTTATTAAAAGCAATTTGTTACATGCAAAGTGTTATCACATCTAAATTATTACCATTATGACTTAACCAGATCCAGAATATGAATTGCTCAATAAACTGAGTTGATGTTTGGAATAATTTTGGTGTCTTATGTCATCTCAAGAAAAAGTAATATTATATTACATATAAATATTAAATATATTTATATTTTGCTTATTAACATATCATCATCCTACAAGTAAGATGCTTCCATAGACACTGTAAGCCTATTCTGACATTTTATTTTTTATCCTGGTTTCAATTTGTATGCTTTCACTTTCCTCTTCAGTAATAGAATTGCTCTGTTTTCGGCTGATTGATTCTAGGAATTTTCTAGATGCTGCCAAACTATGACATATTTGCGTTTTTAAGGCTTGAAATGTTCTTTCAGTTTTTAAAAGAGTTTATTTTGAGGGAATATATGACTTCTTGAACTAATGGCAAATTAAGTTAATAAAATTCATACCTGCTGTGGGCAATGATTATATATCAAAGGGAAAATAAATCAAAGGCTAAATTCCACCCTCTCTAATTGAACACATTTCCCACTCATTTGAGTAGCAGTACTTTCTGTTTGGGATGGTAATGTTAAGGCATAGAACAAACAATCCGATTCCCTTTTAAGTTGCTTTTTTCTCTAGCCTTCTCTTGCTGAAACTTGCGCTGTGGACATTGTTTTCCTGCCTATCCAAACAGCTATCAAAGTTTTCTTACAAACAACTGTCACTACACAACACACTCACGACATCTTCCTTATGAAATATGTTTAATTTGTTTTTAAATGTGTTTGCTGATGACATGTTAACACCAATCACATATTTCAGTGACATTGAATAAAGCTAGCATAAAATAAGACTCAAATCTGGAATGCAGGCATATTTTCCACAAAACTCTTTTATATATAGACTCCAGTGCTATCTAGCTATAGATAAAATCTCATTGAATGACCCCTCATGCTATCAATTAATGTCCTTATAGTAAAGCCAATTTAAGAGAATTTTTAAATGATATAATCTCTGAAAATAATGATGAACCACACAGATTTAATTTAGTGCACATTTTCTGGAGATCATAAATCCAAGCCCATCTGAGGCTGAGATAATTAGACATTGTAGTATGGATTAGTACAAATTTATACTAACAAATCTATTTCCAAACGTATACTTCTAAGGTTCCGAATTTGACTCTTGTGTCATTTCTATCAGAAATTTGCCCTGAGTGTACCAATTTCTGAATGTAGTTTTGTCTCTAACTCAGTGTTCTAGAAGTTTGTTAGAATCTAAAATGAGTGATAGTAGCTTTCCAACTCTAAATTACACCATATATCATATTAGAATTTACTTAGCCAATGTTTTCATAAGCAATGCAACATCTATGGATGGCAAACTGTATAGAATAATTAAGTACAAAAAAAGCAGCCCTTTAGAGAAAAAAAAAACTCAAAGTAAGAGATACTAAACAAACTATCAAATATAGAAAGACATTTGGCCAATTCACATCAAGGGGAAAGAATAATGAACAGAAAGATTTCTGACAAGTACACTAGGAACAGACAATTGGAGGAGATCATGACTAGCTTAGAAAATATGTTATAGAGTGGATATCTTGCAGAATTAAAATTCAATTCATGGCAACAAACTGTCACTTATCAAATACTCTGTGCAAATACACTATGATGGGGATCCATATTTAATATATACCCCGATCTCAAAGCATTGATACCTAGAAAAGAAAATTAGCAAAATGAAGAAATGAATAAAAAAAACCAATTTATAAAAAAAACCAATTTATAAGAATAGATAATGTGGAAGAAAGTAATTGATTATTGTGTTAAATACCTAGACTTGAATTTCACCAAGTCATTTGTTTGCTCAATGATACAGGGAGTTAATAAAATTACTTAGGACACTGGGCCATTTAGAAATAGTCTATGTAAAAGTTCTTTTTCATCTTTAATATCACTGTCTAAGAATAACTCATGGGCAGGAACTGAAACGCTTAATGAATAAATGACTGGACAAATGAACATGAAAAAGGAGTTCAATAGTGGGAGAGGCAGGAAGGATCCTTCAGGAAACAGAATTTAGTATTTTTGGGAAGGATGGATAAATTGGAGAATTCTAAAAGCAAAGGTACAGAAAACAAGTCAGTATCAAAGGAATTAGTTAGAGGAAACATTGGAGAGAAAATTTGTCCCTAATTAAATAATGTAGATGTATGGTTTTTGAGTAGGATAAAAATATTCAGAGCTGTGTTTGAAAAGATAATAAAAATAACCTGGAGGTAAGTGGGTCAAAAGCCTGATGATACAGTAAGCAGAAAGAGTATCAAGGCACTCTAGACTCAGTCTAGAGTCTAGTCTCTACAAAACCTTTGAATTACTGATGTGGAAGTCATACAGAAAATTACCAGTAATAAAACTGAATGTGGTAGTACATGCCAGTAATCCCAGCACTTGGGAGGATGAGGCAGAAAGATCCCCACAAGTTTGAGGCCAGACTGGGCTACATAGTGAGTTCAAGCCCAGCTTGAATTGCATAATGAGATCAAGTCTCAAAAAAACAAAAAACAAATGAAAAATGAAAAACTCTCTTCTTAAGATTTTATATATGAAGAACAATATGTAGTATATTTGTAAAAACCAGTCTCAGCATCATTTTGATCAATTGGCAACTTAGATATATTAGTATTTAGACATGATAAGCCAACACAGAGGACCAGATGTCTTGTGACCTTGGAGGAGACAGACAACTCCCGCTGTGGGTCAGATCTCAAGACAAAAGGCAAAACAAATGCAACCACACCGAAGTATAGACAGCAGGGATTGATATTCTAAATAGGTATGGATCACCCTGAGGAAGCCGGGAGCCACCATCCCAACCCCCTAAAGGGAAGAGTCACTGCTGTGTAAGAATGCTTGCTTGCTACTCCCTTCCCCACTTGTCCCTGATTTGGTCAATTTTACCTGAACAATTAATGTTATTGGTTGACCATAGTTCTGTCCCACCTCATGCTCCTTTGCCCTTGCAAGTTCCCATTTTTCCCCACTTTAGGCCCATCTCACTTTGTGGTTTTACTTTATAAAAGTCCCTAGAAAAGCCAGAGCCTTTGGCAACCCACTTGGGACCCCTTCTGTCTCTCTCTCAGGCAGAAGCTTTCTCTCAATAAATATATTCTGCTCATAAAACAAACAAACAAATTAAAAAGAAAGAAATAAAATTATCAGTAAGGAAAGCATACAAAACAGTGCTAATTTTTGTTTCAGCTTCATGGAAACAGACCCTTTTAATAAAATTGTTAATAGCTTATCTGTAGGGGTCATTGCCTGACACGCCTCCATGTCTGAGATAAGCCTCCTTCTGAGAAGTGTGAGTCATCAGAGCTCTTTGTAAAGAAGATGAATCTGGTCACTCACTGGTAAATAAATGCACCAGGAAGATACTGAACTCACAGAGGAGTGGAAAGTGCTTGAAGAAGCTCATACAGACATAATTTAGCATAATGTAACTAAAATTTGTTGTAGGGAGAAGACAAGTAGGACAGTGTTGTGATGTGTTTCTCCATGCAATCTTTATTTTTGCAGATTAAATATGTCTCCCCTAAACCCATGCAACTCACATTCACTGTTGTATTGCTGCATAAGAACTAACAGCGCAAATCCTGCTGACAGTGGTCATTGAAAAGATAAGACGAATGCCTGTTTAGAGAACATAGTAATTCATGGACTGTTGGAATTAGAGTGGTGAGGAATCAAAATGACACCAGGTTTTACAGTCTGGATGACTTGATGAATGTTAGTCCCATTGAAACGAATCATGAAGTTGAGAATGTTACTCAGTTTTAGACAGGTTGAGTGACAACTAGGTAAAGAATTCAACAGAAAGCTGGAAATTTTACAACTCTGGGGAAAGGGCAGACCTGGGTAAAAAGTCTTGGGAGACACAGCATTAAAATTGTAGTGGTAGCCAAAAAGATGATTAATTTCCTGGATTAATAAAGCAATCCCCACCATAACAGCTGAAGAAGTATCCACCAGTTCAGCCTCTTTCTATCCACAGTCCTGGAAACTGACGAAAGTCCCCAGAATGGAAAGAAGCTTGCTGATTTCTTAGTACTGCCATACAAAAGGAGAAGACTATGATTTAGTCTGTCTAATCAACCTAGTCTGTTAAACCAAATAATTAAACCTGCTCCACTGCACTTCTCTTCTCATTCACTGTGTATCTAAATTACTCAATTTGTATAGCTCTATTGATTAGATATCCAACTCCCCCACATTGTGTGGGCTACAACCATCTCAGTCTTAAAGGAATTTTCCAATGAACTTAACCTGATTTAACACTCTAATAGCACATGGAATAAACCTACATTATCAAAAGTTTACTTTATTAAGACTTTTTCACACCTTTAATTCCATGCTAGGAATTAAGGTCAATACTTAAAAAATTAAGTACATTAAAAAAAAAGTAGGTTGAAACCAGTAGACCTTTTCTCAGTTATTCACTAATATAGAGAATTTCTATCAGATTAAAACAGACAGAATTCTTACACTGAAAAATCTTTATTAGATAAATGACTAAAAACTAAGAACAACTAAAATCATAAAGCCTAATAAATATGCCATCACAAAAAATTTCAGTGTTTTTGAGTGATATGTAACTTGGGTATATTTTAATGTGAGGAGTTAACATTTCTGCTGGAAGGAGAAACATGGGCAAGAAGCCTGAGTTCACCTTCCTGATGACCTTAGGCAGGTCATGTGACATCTTCTGGTGACAGTTTTCTCATAGATGAATTTAGGCTAAGCTCCTGCCTTTTCAGGATGCTCCAAGGGGGGCTCGAAGCTTTGCCTTGGTGAGCGGTGAGTGGTGGCAGTGGGGAGACTGTGAGATTTACCTCAGGTGGGTCCATTATTTCTCTTTAAGGGTTCTTTTTCTTCTTTTTTTTTTTTTAAGAAATGATTTTATGACTTAAAAAATACATTTTCAAAAGCTCAGGCTAGATTCTTTTGACCCATCTCCCAATTGTGTAGAGTCCAAGTTGTTGTGTCCAGGGAGATTTATGGATTAGTCTTGTTAAAATGATGCTTTTCCTGTGGACAAAAAATAAATGCCCAGGAGTGGTTGGGTTAGGAAGAAAAGGGATAGCACCTGGAGAGCATCCCGGAGATTGTGTTTGGAGTTCTGTGCTCTAGGCTCTCGGTTACCCGATGTAGCTCCTTTCCTCAGACTGGAACTATTTAAAGGCTGCCTGACTACCTCTGTAGCTACGGCCTCTCCCAGGCAGCATCACACATACAGGTGCACATAATCTTGCCCTCTTGGACTCTGTGTTCTCCTCAGGTGCTTCTATTTTTTTATTTTTCTCAGAATACTTAACACCTTAACGCAAGGAACTCTATCTCTTCTGTTCGTTGTTGTGTCCCAATTTGCACTACTACTGCAGGGCTCAGATGCTGTTTGAAAGAGCTGGTTTTTCCATGATTCTGAGGCGCACTAAAGTTTTAAAAAGTCAGCTTCCCTAAAAGTCTTCTTTATTTAAAAATGTTTACTTTCTCTAAATATAAAAGCAATATGATAACAGCAAGAAAAGATTTTTCAGGCTGAAGAAAAATGCATTAAATGGAAGGTTGAGAAAAGCATACAGAGGGAACTCAGTATTTCCATCATTCAGAGAACACCCTTATAAAGTTTTGGTGCTGTGTACTTTAGCATTTTTCCTATTTGATCCTCCTTTCTCTCTCTCTCACTCCCTCTCTGGATCATATTACATTTCTAATATTGAACCCTACTTCTTTGCATTTAACTGTTGACTATAAATATTCTCCTATGTAATAAAAAAATCATGACAGCATCATTTTAAACAACTTTAAATTATATCCCTTCATGTTATACACCTAGTTTTTAAACCATTCCCTCCTGGTTTGGACTTTCTTCTAACATCTTATTAATCTAAAATAATGATACAGTAAATTCTCCTGCACATGAATTTCCTGTGCACTGCTATTTTTTTATGAGTTAAAATATTGACAAAGACTTTTTTGTCCTTCAGTGTCCAGTATGCCTCCCTTTTTTGTCACCATCACGCAGTGCCATAGAGAAAAATCAAAACACTAGTGAGCAGAGACAAAGTCTTACTTTCTAAGTTTAAAAACTCATGACTAAGAAACTAATGTTGAAAAACAATGTTCTTTAGGCTTTTGGGAGTAGCCACTTTTGAGACAGAAGAGTTTTTTTATTTGTCTGGCATATAAAGTTATAGGAATCACAGAATAGACTTTAGTGTATAAACACTGGAAAGAGTTAAGGTACTTAACCTGTTACCTGTGAGTAGAATAAGCCTCCATTATAATGTTTCTTGCTGTAATCCTATGTACTTTATGCATTTATATTTTTTTCTGAAAACAAGCACACAGAATTCATCAGATTATGAAGGGGTCCATGACACAAAACACTTGCCTGACTGAGTACCTAGTTGATGAAGAGCAGGTGAGTTCCCCTCCAAAACCAAATGGAGGTTGCTTGGGCCTGGAAGACCTGCCAAATAGGCAGACACTGGGGATGGGTGTTTGACAAGGGTTGTGTGTGTGTGTGTGTGTGTGTGTGTGTGTATCCATGTATTTGTGTGTGTCTCTCTGTGTGTGTAGGAAAAAAGAGAGAATAGAAGGGAAAAATAGAAACAAAGCTTTGTAAATGGGGACAGATGAGGGGTTGAAGGAGGGAAGGGCAATGAGGAAAAAGGGAATTAAGATAGATTATCTACAGGTACAAATTCCCTGGGATGAATGTGGTCATTATGTATGGCAAACATGTACTAATATAAAAACTGATTTTAAAAAACTATATATTAACCTCAACCCAATTATAGTTGTACATTGAAATCCATAAAAATACTGGAAATGGGTTCTTCGCATCATTTCCCAGAGTGCCGCTTCGCATGGACCGAGGCTTGAGGAAGACCCATGACCTCTCTGTTCATGAGCCAAGGGCTAGCACAGTGCAAGTGGTTGGGGCTGAGCAGTGTCATGAAGTCCTGGCACCTCAGAAGGACGGATGTACACTTGAATCTGCCCCCGCTGCAAGGGGAATAAGTGTGATTGTGGGCGAGCAGGAGTACAGGACAATTCCAAATGAGACGGTAGGATATCTTGGCAACAGATGTGCTATAAACTGCTTTTTGGGAACAGGAGATGGTGCTGTACAAGCTCACTTGATGCTACCGTAGAGGGAGAGGATTGCTGGAAGACCCAGCTGGACAGAGCAGTTCAGCCCAGCTCAGTGGGGAGGATACTGTCACAGTGCAGTGGGAAGATAGCTGCTGCAGAAGATAACCTTGACTCCGAGTATTTGGACCAAATCCAAACACTCATCTCTCTCCTGCCCTGTCTAGATCTGAAATGTGTTACCAGAGGAATGGTGTAAGACAGATTCTGAGACAGAGATGTTTAAATAAGAATGACTAAAGAGCAGAAGTAATAGGCTTTTACTGAAATTGACTATACTTATTTTCTAATTTCAAGAGGCAAGAGAACTTGAAATAGATATTTAGTCCTAGGAAAATAAAAGTTCCTCCCCTACTAGTTAATTTCATGATTTATGCAATCATCATATATTTAGTACACTTTTCTAGATGTCAAATATCTAAACTGAATGATAAGAATTTTATTTTGGCCCTTTATACATACTTTTAATTTTTTTTTCGGAAAAGCTGGAGTTGCCAAACCTTTTTTCCCTTTTTTCATGTCTCGTTTTTATGGGTCCAGGACATGGGATGCTTGATATGACCTATGTTCTTCCCCGCCCTCATCTGGCATTTTTTCTTGACTTCTACAGAATAATTATTTTGTTCAGTGCAAGTTTGAAAGCAACATTTTACACCAAGTTAAAAAATAAATAACCTCCAACAGTAAGAACAAATTCCTCAGCAAAGAAATTCTCAGATTCTACTTTCTATGAGATTGTTGTTTTTTAGAATGAAGAAATGGATTATGAAGTGGTGACAGCTGGTGGCTTATCCAGTGTCCACTGATATCCTCCCTGATTATCAAAGCCATTTTTATTGGGAGCATCAGAACATCTCATCCCCTAGCCTCCCCTGTGGGAAGCCACAGCCTTGGAGCTTAGTCCTGGCCACTGGGTTGTGAGTTGAACTTCTAAGTGTGCTACCACGTGTGGGATGACAACAAGAAATGACCATGATCATCTTGGACTACTTTTCTTCAGACTTCAGTAAACTTGTATTTTTCAAACTACTGTTATCTGTTATATTGAACTTCTGTAGACATAGCTGAGCCCCACCTAACATTTACGGACCAAAGAACTCACACACTCTGTTTCCTCCCAAGAAAAGTCACCCAGAGAAGTTTGTGCATATTTCTATAATCATGGTTGTTGCAATGGTTTTTGAAAAGCAATGCAAAGAGAAAAAGCAATGCAAAGAGAAATCCTATCAAATTCCTGTTATACAGTTCTTAGCGGTTGGCAAATTCAAGGCTCAGATGAAGAGAATTTAGGCTTCTGTTATGGTAGATACATTGTGTCAACTTGAGAAGTTTAGCAGCTTAGGTGACTCAGCAGGGGGTCGGAATCCTTACTTTATAAACATCCTGAATCTGTGCAAAAGGAGGACATAGAGTTGGTATTTGTGCTACACACACCTGAGGAGGAGGATGGCCTGAATATGATATAAGGGAGGGAATAGGCTTCCTCTCCCCACTTTTTGCTCTTGTTGCTTTTGCTGTCTTCTACTACTATAAACAGTTGCCCCAGTGCCATGCCGTCCTGCCTTGGAGCCAGCTGGTTATGGACTGGAACCTCCATAAACTGTGAGCTAAATAAACCTCTCCTTTCTCAATTTTGGGAGTTGACTATTTTATCTCATCAATGAGAGAAAAGTAACCAAGACAGCTTCTCAACTGGGTGTTTATCAATTTAAATATTTGGAGATATTTCTTTTTTAGATATATGCATAATGACCTTAGTGAAGAATTCCAACTTTATTACCAGTACTGAACACGGGTAGCAGAGTGAATGCAATTCAATGCAGCAATGGGGTGGGTGTCCTGTAGCTCCCCTGCCATTAGCCCAGTCCATTTTCCAACTCATCAACCATTTGAATTTTTTAGAATGCTAGATGCCTAAAAAGTGAAGCTCAAACCCTCTAAGCTCAGGATTCAGACTCTGGTACAATATGGCTCTCCTTTTCCATTCTAACTTCTTTTTCTTCTACGACACATATAAACTTAACTCACTTTAGATGAAGCGTTGTGATGTATGTTTCATGCCTCTTTATCTTAGCTTTTGCTGTCCTTCTTTTTTTGGGGGGATGGGGGGGGTTACCAGGAATCAAACTCATGACCTTGCGCTTGCCAGGTAGGCACTGTGCCACTGAACTATATCCCAGGCCCTTTTGTTGTCCTTCTAACTGGTAAGGTTCTTCCTGATGAGCCCATCCCTCCCTAACAAATGCTCATTGAATATATGCTATTTGTCAGACAGGTATTATAAGGGGTGTTATGAATTTCCCAACAAAGTAGATACAGTTTTATTTGCAAAAAAAAAAAAATTCCATATAATTACTACCAGTGCTCCCAAAGATTTAGCTCAAATATTTTTGCCATGAAACCTCACTTTCATTTTTTTTCCTCAAAATTTCTTTGGGTATTGTTATCCCTTCGCATTCTCATACAAATTTTGTAACCAATTAGTCAGTTTACAAATTCATGAATATAGTCTCCTGGTATCGATCACATAAACCTATAGATGAATGTAAGAAGAACTGACACTCTTACAACATGAATCTTTTAATTTATGAGTTTCACATACACCTGTCCTTACTTAGGCCTTTAACTTCTCTCCCAAGTGCTTTATGATTTCAGAATCCAAGTTTCATAGACCATTTAAAGATTTATTCTTAAGAATTTCATGTACTTGATGATATTGCAAGTCATATAAATGTGCATTTTATTTTCCTTTTGTTGTGATTCTGGAGGTTTAAAGTTGATTTTCTATATTGATCACCTATCCATACTGTATTAATGAATGTATTAAATTTAAGCTGCTTGGAGAGTTTTGGATTTTCCCATATAGAATCAATTCATCTATATATAATGACAATTTGATTTCTTTCTTTCATGTTATCCTGCATTTTTGTGTTTTCTTGTAGACTAGACTAGACTCCACGGACAGTGCCAGACAGTGACAAAGAGCAGCATCTTTATGTCTTTCAACATCTCAGGGAAACACTTTCAATATGTTACTTTTAATTTCCAGCGTGGGGGCCCCTTCTTGTCTCGCCTCTTCTACAAACACAGTACCCCAGAGTTTAGACAGAGTCAGTTGTGCCCCAGAGCAGCCTTCACTGGACCCTGGATTTTCACCTTGACCTCCCTCTGTGGCATCTCCAGACTAAAGAAAACTCCACTCAGGTTTTCAGGTATTTTCGGCTTAGCTTTTCCTTTTCCACCTCTGCGCAGTTTGGGAATTCAGCAAATGTCTTGGACGGGTAGAGACGGTCCTGTGCTGGACTGCCCCTTTTGTTACATGGTTGGACTTTTTGGAGCTTCACTGGTCCCTTTGGATGCTGCACGGCTTGCTCCCAGGTGGTGCTCCAGGACATAAGGCTGTTACAGCGTCTCACGTTTTCCTGACTCTTAATCCACCTACTTTGCATTGCTTAAGCAGGTCTTTGGTGCCTTTGAAAAACAGATGAGTTTTAAATTTTTTCTGGTTTACCTGGTTCATGGTGTCAGGGCTCATCTGTCACAACTATCTCTGTGTTATAAGCAGAGGTCTAATAACAGATTTTAATGGATATTTTCAAATGTCTTTTGGATTTCAGGCTTTGGAGACAGAATATTGGAAAGGAAGCAATCCCTGGAGATCTACATTCTCTGCCTGAAGAGCAATCCTGAGGTTTGTCCCAGAATGGGAGAGAGCTGTGGAATTAGAGCGCCGACTGAGGGAGTAAATGAATGTTGGGGAGATCTGAAAGAAACGGGGTCTCAGAGAAGATCTGAGCCACTGGAGAATCAAATACTGCTCTTGGATGCATCCTGGATGGACACTTCTTGATTTTTCCAAGCCTTAGAAGAGACCACTGGTCAGAGGTAGGGAGCTCCTCACACTGCACATTACCTTGTGTGCTAGCTCTTTGGAAGTGTGCTCTCCGTCTGAGTTTGGGAATAGGCATTTAGAGAGCTAGTCAGTGTGAAAATGAAGCTGTTCTATAGCTACATTATTGCTAGAGGTAATTTTTCTGATCTGACAAGCAGGCAAGTTGCCTCAAAATGTTATGCACGTTGTATTGGGTCTCTTTTTTTTTTTCTGGTATTGAACACTTTTTCCATATAGAGTAAGACTGTTCCTTGATTAAAAAATGTGCAAAAGTCTGGAATATTTCTATGCAAAAAGGAGGTGTTCTGTGGCTTTACTCTGCCATGAACTATTTTGGACAGTACTCTAGTAGCAGTATATCACTGTGCCTATTGTAACACTGTTTTTGTGTGTGGGCACTTTCTAAGTGTAAGTGGTAGAGTGGTTCTCCCTGGAATGCATCAACTCAGCTATAGCATATTCAGTAGGCTTTCAAGTGTGGAGAAGGAGCCAATTCATGGTTTCTGGACAAGGTATAGCAATTGCTCCTTCACTTACTTGCTCGTCAGGTGTCCCAACATTAACACGCATCTTTCTATCTCTGTAAAGACAGTTGCGGAACTGGCACCAACTGGAGACTCAGGAGTGGTCACCCATCTGTTTTGGAGATTTTGGAGGGACTCTCAAAGATGTCAGCTTGTGGACTGAATATTTTTTAGTAAGTATGGCAAGGGAAGGAAAGATAAATAAGAATAATGAAATGCTTATTAAAGTTTTTTGGGGGGTTAAGAAGGAAGCATTTGTTGCTCTTCATTCCTGTGCTCTTTTATGCTTCCTAAATTCTGATACTTGCTCCCATGTTAAATCTTGTGTAGATTTCTTTCTCAATAAAAAAGGCTGGCACGAAAGATAATTCATATTCATAGAGTCGATGCTGATGAAAATAATCCCTAGGGCTTCCGTGCACCGCATCCTGAATTAAAATGCTTTGGATGTTCAGAGCTTGGACTTGTCTAGCTCCTGGGATGCCATTAATAGCATATGCATATTAAGCTATTTTCCAAATTCTACTCTTTTGCTCTGGAAAATAAATTAAGCAATCCAGTTGAGATACATCTAGAAGGCTTTAAAAAATGGGAAAGATTATCATCTGGGTGGGATGCTTTAAGTGGGGTGCTGCTAGAGTTTGGTACCACGGCAAGGGTAACTCTCTAGGCCATTTACAACACTTCCAGTTTATAACACTATGAATATAACAGTCCCCTTGGAGATAAATTTCAAAAGTGGACATGATGTAAAAAGAAATTCTATTAGTTTTTTTTTTTTTTAATGTAGTAGCAAAGCCCTGAGATGGAGTTTTTTTAAATATATGGTCTTGTTCTAGCTTTTTGCCTAATTAGATGATTGGCTTGGGAATTCATTAAACTTTCATGGGTCTCAGTTCCACTATCTGTAAATAAGGATTTGTTTGATAAAAACTAGTGTCCCTTTGAAATAACCTCTTCATCAATATAGTCACTCCTTTCTTTTTTAAATTTGTCCACTATCTTTATCCTCCCTTCCCATTTCTTGGTCCTTGTTCCAATGAGTACCCTGATTCTGGCTTTTTCTCTTCTTACCCATGTGACATTAAGCAAGTTACCCAACCTTTCTGTGTGCTGAGAAAAAAGGGAGTAGTAATATTGTCTACCTCAGAGAATGTTGTTAAGAATGAATTTATCAATATATGTAAATAACTTGGCTCAGCAATCAGTAACTGTTAGCCAACATTCATTATTTTCCACAGATCAGCTTTATTTATTCAAGAATATAGTTGATGCACTTTATCCCTGGATAATGAGGATAGGGTTGAAGACATTTTTCCAGTGGCCTGTATTTATTGAAGAAAAATATAAACCTATTGGAGTATTGATTCTCTCTTGTCTAGTCTCACACAGTTGTTTCAGGAACTCTATATAATCACACAATTTTGAATCTCTCTTTCTCCATCTATAATTCTTCCCCCTATTCTATGTTAAAGCACAAAATGAATTATTTCAACTCAGAGACCCTGAACATAAGAATCAAGCACGTGATTGTCTTTCACTTTCTCTAGGCTACTCTGCATGTTGGAATTATTAGCAGTCAAGGACAGCGGAGACAGTGCAAATGTAAATATTCTAGTGAAACACACACAAAAAAGATGGAGTAGTATGATTTGAGAGAAACAAAAAAAATTTTTTTGGTGCTCTTATACATGGTAAAATGCCACAGTAAATGTTTTTTTGACAATCGTGTTTAGCTATGTGCCCAATGTCCCGAGCAAGACACACAGCATCAACCCTGGAAAGTCCCTATGCCCCTTCCACACCATGGGCCTCCTTCGTCAATGGCAGCTACTATCTTGATTCTTAGTCCCACGGAATGATTATGCATGATCTTGAACTCCAAAAGAGTAACTGTACTCTTTTTTGTCTGGTTTCTTTCATTCAGCTTAATGTTTTTGAGATTCCCTCTTATTCCATGTATTGGCAGCTCATTACTTTTCAGTGTTAAGGAGGTAATATTCCATTGTGTGCCTGTTCTGTTATTTGTTTGTTCTTCCGCTCTGGATGTACATTTGGGGTGTCTTCTCTTTTTGCTGTTACCAATGAAAGGACAGGGAACACAGAAAATGATGAAATGAAGTGAGTTTCTTCCCCTCTTGAACTTTGAAGGTCTTTATTTTTGCCATGGAATTGCACTTTTTAAAAGATCTAAAAGGTATCTCAAGGACGGCTCAAGGCTTCCATCTTTCAGAAGAAGCCCCGTGCCTCTGCCTGCCTTTCTTGCTAGGAGCTGTTTCACACATACTCATGCACAAGCACCAGAGTTTCACACAGTGCCATCCAGTGGCTTGCTTGTGCACCTGCTTCAATATTCTCATCTATTTCTTGTGAAGTAGGCTTGCTCCTCATTAGCCTTATTTGTTTGTTTGTTTGTTTGTTGCAGCACCAGGGATTGAACTCATGACCTTGCACTTGCCAGGCAGGCACTTAACGCCACTAGCTAAATCCCTGGCCCTTGCCTTTTTGAGACAGGGTCTCACTATGCCGTTCAGGCTGGCCTTGAGCTCACTTCGTAGCCCAGGCTTGTCTCAAACTTGCAATGATCTTGCCTCAGCTTCTCAAGTGCTGGGATTACAGGCATGTGCCACCACGCCCGGCTAGCACTATTTCTTATATTTCTTTATTACATCCATGGTGGGAAGCAATAATCAACAAGTTTGTGTTTTGTGATGGTTATTTCAGCCACTCATGTCCTTTAACATGGGAGATAGCTAATTTAGTAGAGAGAAGAAATGAAGACCTTGGAGATAGACAAATGCTCCAAATCCAAGCTCACTTCCCCCCAATTCATGCCCATGCAAGTTCAGGTGACAGACTTGCAAAATCTGCTTTGCTATAAATCTGTTCGATTATTTGCCTTCTGTAGCACTGGAGTATGCTGTTGGGGGACACCTGTAAAATGACCATTCAGATGATGTTTTCTAAATGAGAAGTACATAGAAACAGCTCTCATCAAGTTCACTGTCGGAGCACCGATGGGGGCTTCTAGTCTCTGGATGCTGTGCCTTTCGAATGTGTTTGTATGCATGCATGTATATCTATGTATGAATGTGTATATGTGTAGGTGGTTTGGGTGTACATGTGTAGTATGTCTGTTTATGTGTGTGTATATATGTATGCACATTCTTGTGTGTATGTTTGTATCTATGTGCACTGTGTACTTGAGTGGGATATGTAATTGTGTATGTGGATAAACGTGGTGTATATGTGTGTGTATTGTGCTTCTGTACATGCTGTAAATTTGTGTGCATGGTATATGGAATGTATAAGTGATATATATGTATATATGTGTTCATGTGTATGTGTGTGGCTATTTTTGCATGGTGTATGTGCTATGTGTGCATGTGTATATGTGTAAGTGTATTTTATATGCATACAAGGGTATATACAGCACATGTACATGTGTGCATCTATGTGCACATGTATGTTATGTGTGCATATATGCACTTGTGCATTCATGCATATACTCCACACATTTTTCTACCAATTCTAGAGAATAGACGAAAAGACAGAATTTCTGGAATTGCGAATAGGAATAAAGGTGTGAGTTGTTCATTGTTTGACATAAAATATCAGCCCTGGTTTCTGAGTAGAGAGACCTGGAAGGGGCCTGCCCTCGTGGAGTGCCAAGTGCTCTTCTCTGAAAGCCATACTATGGTTCCCTATCCTCTACCCTATTTTGGTCTCAATCTTCCCTTGCATAATTGCTGCCTTATTTGGTCTGGATCTAAATAGTAACGCTATATTTTCTTTTACATTTGTTTTTCATTCATATATTCTAGTTTAATGAAAGTAAACAGAAAAAAACTTAAAACATTTTCATAGTGAATATTTAATAATTTGTTAGCTCATGATAACGAACAACTAAAATATATAGTTACATAGAAAGGAAACATTATTTTCAAAATATTAGGAATGTAGTAATAGTTTATCAAAGCTTTATTAATTATTAGCACACCTAGTTTAATTTTTAATTGTTTCAATTTAGAAAGGCTTTTTGTAAGTTTATTTGACATATTGAGTAAGAAGAAAAAAAAAAAAACCAAAAAACTAGGGCCGGACATATAACTGAGAGGGACAAGCCCCTGCCTGATAAGCACAAGGCCCTGAGTTCTATTCCTAGTACGAAAGAAAGAAAGAAAGAAAGAAAGAAAGAAAGAAAGAAAGAAAAAAAAGAAAGAAAGAACGAGCTAGGGTTTTTTCTTGATTTTTATTAAACACTGAATATCAACTAATAGTGCATTTAAACCAATCTTTATATATTTTACTTTTATGAAGTAATACCTTTTTATTATACAAAATTGAAAAAGAGGTTAGCAGAAGGAAAAACGCTTATTAACTCTAGAGAACATTTCTCTAAGAATTATGACATATGTGCATAATTCTATATATAGAGAAAAAAGAATCTAAGAGTAAATGTAAATGTACAAGTATATGTTACATGTGTAAGCACACATAATATATTTATATTCATCTGAACATATGTCAAAATAGATATAGTCAAAATAGAATCAAAGGTTTCATACACTTATTTTTCACTTTCTCACTTACTAACAGATTGGGAACATAGTCACATATAAATAAATATTCACCTATAGAATCATTGAAGATGATCAAATGGAACTTGATTCTAAAAATGTCATATGTATAGACAGTCCTTTTCTTAGAAATACTACATATTTCCAGTTTTTCATTATACAAACCCCATCACAGAACTTTGCTTCTTGACAAGATGAAATAAGAGCATACAGGTTGAATTTTTATCTGAAAAAAATTAAAAATCAAACAAAATCTATAAAACAATGGTTTCGCAGTCATTAGACATTGGGGAGAGAAAGATCTAGCCCCACCTGATGGTTTTGAGAGAGTTCCAAGACTACAAGAAGAGAGGGGAATCCATGTAGAATTTGCAGACTCCCTGACTTGGGGAGAATCAAAGTCCAGGGACGCCAAAGGAACAAAGTTCCCAGGGCAGAGTACTGGAAAGGAAAATGTTATAGAGAGAAGAATGGAGACTTGTTGAGATATTCCCAAATATTCAAGAGTACTGATCAAAGAATGCAAGTGAGGAAATTGTTTCAGTCCAGAGACAAAATCGTGTGTGAAGACAGAGGAAACAAGTTACAACTCACACAAGGCCAGGTATAGTATCTTCCTTTCAGCCAAATGGAAATCTCTTAATTCATATGGCACTGGATAGAGTGTTGTGGAGGGTTTTGCCTCAGACAAGACAATAATCAGCCCAAGACCAGGCTTCCAGATGGGACTAAAGTAGTATACAGTCCGGGGAAAAAGGATCAAATTATTCTTAAATAATGTAGCCGTCCAGAATAAAACTTTGAAAAGATAAAGTCAGTGTCTGGATTCCAATCAAAAGTCTCCTGGTATGGAAAGAGGAAGAAAAGCATGTGCAATTAATAATATGATCACTGACATTTTTTGAAGAACTCTGTATTTCTCTAATCACACCTAACTGGGCCAGAGGTAGGCCCCTGACCCTGAGAAAGCTAGAGACCATCCTTCAGTAACTCATTACCTAAGACCTTTGGTCTGACTCTTCCTGATAAGCTAAGTCAACAAGATAGCTATGTCTTTTTTAACTTAAAATAAGAAACAATAAGTTATCAGTCAATGATGGATAATTGAACCAAAAGATCATGTACAATTCTGCGTGAAGTGTCAATTATTATCCTATATACATGATGCAATTATGAAGGAGAAAACACTTAGAAAGAGAACAGAGTGGATCCAGAGGACAAATAGGGGAGAAAAAAGAGAGAGAGAGAGAGAGGACAAATATGATATAGAGAGACAGAGAGAGAGAGACAGAGAGAGAGGAGGTTGACAGTCCCTGAGATGCCCAAGCTCTTTGGCTCTGAGTCCTAGTTATCAGCTTTTTCTGAATCCATGAGCTGTCCTTACCCCTTACACCGGTGATTCTTAACTAGGAGCAATTTTGGCTCCCCCTCCTTCTAAGAGACATTTAATAGTATCTAAAAATATTTTTGGTTGTCACAAACTGGTGAGTACTGCTACTTTCATGTAGTGACCAAACCCCAGGCTGCTGATAAATGGCCTACAGTGCAGAGTACCAGCCCGCTGTCTTGCCACCAAAAGAGAATTATCCAGCCCCTAAAGTCAGTACTGCCA
>RJWT010007305.1:0-27824 GCA_004365215.1 Cuniculus paca | reverse complement strand
CCGCCTTGCCTAGGCTCCATCCTGCTTGGCTGCCCCTCCTTTCTGCCCACCCCTCTGTTCCTAGAATCTGGCCTCCTTCCTTCTCCCCAGTGTCCATGATGATTGCCCCTCCTCCATCTGTTTTTCTTTCTCTTTTGTACCCTGGAGAAACTCATCCATGCTCACGTCAGCAGGGCCACTGATGAGCTGGATAATGTAAAGTGAGACATTTACCTTTTCTGTCCCTAGGGTTTCTCATCAATAAACTGGAGATGTTATTTGATGTGAAAATTAAACGAGTTAGCATTTAGAAAGCACTTAGGACGCCCCTGTGACATAGTAAGTCATCCATTACTAACCATGATCGTTATTCATGACCGCACTATACTCACCTTCACATTTGATCTTTACTTTGATTTATGTTTCCAGATTTCCAGCTGCTTTTAAGATATGATCATCAGACCATTCCACCAATATCATCTCAAACCTCAGTATGTTCATAACAAAAGTCAATTTCTTGGGCCATATTTCTTCTCAAATACTCTCGATTGACCTCTTCCTATTATAGATATTACTGCTGCATACAACAAACTTGAAACCCCAGAAATTAAAGATTTCTCTTTCATCATATGTATGTAATCTTTTTAATTAAGCTTATTAGTGCCCTTGTAACTTATTAGGAAATCTTGAGTTTTGTGTCTTTTTATTACTCTACCTTGGTTCCCATCGTTGCTATCTTGTAGACTCAGCACCCTCAGTATCCTTTCTCCTGGTTTCTTGACTCCAGCTAAACACGGTCTTACGAAAAGCAGTTCCAAAATGCCTTATGTCCCTCATGAAGTGGGAATCAAAATTCCTAACTACACTAATAATTATTAAATAATTTTGAATAACAGAGCTGTTACTTTTAAAACACATATGAAAATTTAACTTATGACTGAAGATTTAATTAAAATCTGAGAAGTATAATTTTCAAGTTTTTATTGGAGATTGACAAAATAAACAGAAAAGACCATGATAATAGTGAGGCAAAAACGAAGGCATCAAACTAAAGGCAAATGTTACTTCTACTACAGGAATAAATATTAGAATGACAGTAAGTAATATTTGTTCTCTACACGTTGCTTTACAAAACATTTTGGTAAAAACCATTTCAATATTTGATATTTCTAATAATTTAATGAGAAAGATATTAATATTAGCCAAACGGATGGAAGAAAAGAGGAGGACCCTAGAGCCTAAGCAGCTCACCACGGATCACCCAGCCAGGCAGCCTGAACTTGCCCGTATATCCTTGATTCTAGCCCTGTGTTTTTTCCATTGCACAAGTGAAAGACCTCAATACACATTTTCAAACAATTTAATACATTTTAATACTGGATAATAACACCTAATACATAGAGGCATTAATAAATCTGAGGTGAATAAGTGAATTACCGGAAAACACTAGAGTAACTCAAGACCCCATAATTTAATTAAAAGGACACATAACATGAAGAAGACCTAGAAGAATTTCCTGACTGATGCCTAGCTCAACTGAATATTGACTTTTAACGGAGGAGCCCTGAGCTCTAAGCCTAGACCTGCTGAAATCGCTACCCAGAAGGCACCCTGAGATGCCCATGGGCTTCAGTGTGATTATAGTAGCAGGACATCTAAGGAGAAAAGATGTACACGGGAGTGAAATAGTAAACATGGGCAAGAGGGAACAGAGAGACAGACTACTACTGTGCATCCTTTCCCAGAAAGAAAAGAGGGCGGTCCGGCTTTACCCTGGCTTGGATGCCTTCTCCTTGAAGATTATATACATCCTCTTGCTCTAAGTCTCTACTAAGTCAGCAGCCTTTTAACTTGTTCTTTCACTTATTTCTATGTGAAGAAATACGTGCTACTTCTCAGCATAAATAGGATGCCCCACTCCAAATAAATAAATTGGCACTTTTGTTTACATCAGTCTCACTTGCTAGAGTCAATCTAAGATTCTGGCCATTTCGAAGCATCCTTAGAATATCCAGAAGGGCTGAGAACCTGCTACCTGGATCACAGAGGCCCAGTCTAGATGATGCTTTCTCAACGAAGTCTTAGCAAGAGAAGGAAGTTCGCCTGTATCACATGCCTCCCAGAGCACCATTGGCACTTAACACCACTTATACGATGAGGAGGAAACAGTAAATATTAGAAGTTTGCTGCTTGTATCTACTGGTAATTTAAAGTAAGGATTGGTTTTATTTGATCCAGTGAACCAGTTCTCAATGACCTAACCCAAATTCTAGTTTTTAGTTCTGTTATCCAACACCACTCAAAATCTGACCTCATTTTAACTATGCTTTATTATCTTACCTTGTTTCTCAGGCACCTACTTTGGTCAGCCGGGGGGGATGTTTCAAAAACCCCTTTCACCTTTGTTCATTCTGTCTACTCCAGAAAGGATTTTTACAAGTTTTATTTTTGTTATGAGAATTTGTAATCCGATATAAAGGTAGGGAAAATAGTATAATAAATTCCTCAAGGGCCGGGGGTTTAGCTCAGTGGCACAAGCGCCTGCTTGGCAAGTGTGAGGTTGTGAGTTCAATCCCCGGTACCAAAAAATAAAAAAATAAATTTAAAAAAATTCGCCAGTACCAATCACTCAACTTACCAACTCCTGGTCAGTCTAGAGGGATATTTTCTGCTCCTCCATAGGTGAATTCTTGAAAGTCTATCTAAAATCGTATATACTGCAATGAAATTCTTCTTCAATTATTCTAGCCCAAGTTTGATCTATTACTTTCACAATCTCCTATCTAGCACAACATCAGGGCTTCATATTTAGATTATCTGATGATGATTTTTATTTTGTTTCTCAATAATGTGATCTGGTGTAAACTCTCTAGATACATAGTGAACAGCCAAATATATTTCAGTGTAGACCACATCTAGTAATGTGAGTTTTGCAGGAGATAGTCCACACAACTAAACCTCTTAAGATACACTGTCACTGTTTGGCAAAGACAGAACATAGTTCCTTTCATTTCTAGAAAAAAAGTAAGTAATACATTAGCCTTAATATTAAAAAATGATAGCTGCATCTATTTGAATTCATTAGTCAAAGATAACAATTTCTTGATTTTATAATAATTATAGTTGTAATTAACTTATATAATACTAATATGGCTTAAAATGTGTAAAATACTCTCACAAGTATAAATAAAATTAGTCTTTATATGTCAAAAATTGTTCTTCAAGTATAAAATTTAAAAAGATGAACATTTAAGTGTAAATGCTCTCTTCTTTTTCTTAACATAGGGCTAATATTTAGATGGTTCAACTATCGCCTAATGATGAAAATAAAACAGACCTTAATTTTCCTAGATCTATTATATGTCCTGGAAATAAGGCCAATGGAGATTTAAAAGAATTGGATCTGGAATGGACATAAATGTGTCTCTCTATTCTCTTGACTATTTTAAACAGAATTTAAAAACTCTTTGATGATAGTACTCACGAAGGTCTCCATTGAAAATTACTTGGCACTAGCTATCGGTTGGCTTGTATTGCATAACATGATTCTTAAAACCATACCAATGACCAGGAGGACCCATGTTAGGATCCATAGTTCAGTATAGAATTGGCCTTAATGAATACATGTCTCATGGGTCTCCCACCCACTCTGATTTCCCCGAACTCCCAGTGTTTACAGCATCATTTAGCATTTCAGGCAACGAAGAGTATCATCATCTGGTGCTGAAATGAGTGCATGAAACCATAATTTTATATCCTAGGGATCTTCTTCATCACAGCATTTTACTAATAAGCTTCATTAATATTTGGCAGTGAATCCTTTATTTAAATGACTTGATGACAGTTTCAAAGACAAGAACACTCTGGATAGCACGGTATTTTATGTCTGCAGTTGGAATATGGACAACACACCAGAGTCAACTAGTGAAGCAGTAGCCAAGCTAAACTGGGTTTAAATTGGAGGAACAATACGCTTATCAAAGCACTGTTATTTTAGATGCCACCCTCCAGGAAAAGTACATCATGCCACCCATTTTACACCATGCAACAAACTTTGCTGGAGTTCATTGCTAACATTGCTGATGATTATAGGAAGTGATAGGGTTGGATGAGGAGATCAAAGAAAATCCAACTTAGGCCTGCCTGCCCTTGGAAAGACTTGCTAATTAATCTGGATTAGCTGGAGAGAAGTTTTCAAGTCTTTGGTAACAACAAAGTGATGTACATGAGTACATCTACCTCAGTGCTGTTCAACATGCAGTCTTCTCTGTTACCACCTCAGTCCACGTGCAATGGGTATTTTCACACTTTCTGACTCAATTTGTCCCCAACATGATTTTTTATGCCTTATTTTAACAAATGTTAGTCCTCTGAAAGTCTGGGTTATTTAAGGTAAAAGGTAGCTGGTAAAAGCTTTATCTTATTGTCACTAACAGGCATTTTTAGATCCTTTATATTTACTTTTAGGTGATCAGAAGTGTAACATAGATTGAAAACAGTGTTTGTATATAACACTTGCCATTCTTCTATTTCCGGAATGGTTATGTTACCAATCTGTTATTTAAAGATGGGAAAAATGCATGAGCTACATGTGGAAGAAAAGGCACCATTTCTTCTCTCTGTATACAATTCCATGGAAAACAAAGAGACACATTGTTCACAAGTCCCCTTGTCTTGATTCCTCCCACAGAGGAGATTCCAGCTCACAGTCACACAGGTATTCAGAAAAGGGGTTTCAAATCTGAGATGCTCACTGACATCTAAAGATTTCGAGTTCTGTTGTCAACTACTAAAGAAGCCAGTAGCATCTGGATTGTATCGGGTAAATCACAGAGCGACTCACTTTCTTCTACAGATAATCACTGTCTCACTGCTTGCTGAGCACCTGGCTCATAGGACATGGCACTGTGTCCTGAGAACAGACAGCAACATCCAGTGCCCTGTGGAGCCCTGGGTTCAGCACCTGCGATGGTATCAAGAGTTATCTTTCTGCAGAGGGAGCAGAAAATCTATTTAGCTTATGGCTGCCCAAGAAATTTCACTAAAGCAAGAGTGTTAGAGTTATGTCTTGAAGGACCAGCTTTTGAAAGACAAGAGGTCTATTCCAGATGGAGAAGTGAGTAAGAAAGGCTAGATGTGTGGGCCAACATGTGAATACTCAGTTTTGTCAATAGTACGTGACAGTTCACTCAATAAACATTTATTCAGTCTGTACCATGAAAAGCCTCAACCCTAAATTCTCCAGTTTGTTTTCACTCTTCTCCACTTTGAAAAAAAGGGAACCCTGTACTTACAGAGCCAGCTTCTTGATAGGAAAAGACCAGCAGTGAAAAGCAAATCTGTGTGATGTAGTGGCAGGCAGCTCCCTTCCAGCCACGTGGGTCTCCTCGCCACCCTTGGAACTCATCACACATGATCTTGCCTCAAGGCTTTGTTGCTCCCTGGGTCTGGAGGTTTCTCTTCAAGGTGTTCACCAGCTCTCTCCCCTCACCCACATCAGACCTCTGTTCAGACAGCCCCTCCCAGGGAACCCTCCTGTACCGAAGGAGCAGCCACTGCTCTTCCCTCATGCACCCTGTCCCCCTCCCTAGCTTCTACTCTCACTATAGAAGGTATTATTATCTGAAAAGCCATTGAACTTGTTTGCCTATTGTTCCTCTCTGCAGGAGAAAGTAAACACCAAGAAAGAGATTTTTGTCCTTCTTGTTCACTGCTACAGTCTCAGGATCAGCGCGGTACCTAACACACGGCATATTAGTGCTATAAAGAAACAGAAAAATGAAGCAGGACTAAGAAAATTATATGTTGGTGTCTTACAAGAAGGCTGAAAAAGTCCTCTGTAAAGACATAGCATTAAAATAAAAGCCAGAATAAAGGGAGAGAGCAGGCCACACAACCGTGGAGAAAGGAGCTTTCCAAGCAGGGCAGAGGTGGAGGGAGCAGAATCCTGTGCTGGAGGGGCAGGAATGAAGGTTGTGAAGGTAGCAGATGAGGCTGGAAAGAGGGAAGGAACCTGTGAAGGTTCTGGAATTATTCTGAGACAGGAAGCTGTGGGGTGATAATTTGCTGTTGTGTTTTTCAGCAGAGCCATGGCACAGTTTGACTAACTTTTCTAGAATACCACCAGGCTACAGTGGGGAGAGTACCTTGCAGGGAAGAGAAACACACAGACAGGGAGGAAGGATGGGGTACAAGTGACTTGGGTTGGCATGAAAGCAGTAGAGGGCTGACAGCCGTGTGGTCTTGAAGGTGGAGTTGGCAGCATTTCTAATGAGGAAGGCAGAGGGAGTTATTGAAAAGAAATCCAGTTTATGCCAGAACCACAGTATAATGGAGTTGCCATAAATGGAGATAGAGGAAGCTATGAAAGGAGCAGGTATGGTGTTGGTTATGATGGGTAGGAATTAAGAACTGACTTTGGAGACAATAAACTCGAAAGTGACTGTTAGATATCACAGTAAAGATACTGAGTAGGCAGTGGAAATTTTACTCCAAATCTCAAGAGAGAGTTCAGAGCTAGAAAATCAACCTTGATGTGTAGATGATATTTAAAACCTCTGGAGTAAATGGGCCCACCAAGGGAATTGGTGCTAATTAGAATAAAAGCCAGCAGTGTTCACATATTGCTTCACCATTTCCCATTTATCTACTAGAAAATTGTAGGAGTTAAGATTGAAAATCTAAGTTGGGCTTGAAACAGGAAAGTGGACAAAGATGAAGAGTCATAAGAAAACAACATGACTCCACAGTCCCTGACCATGAATTGTTTGGAGGATGAGATTTTTGAAGAGAGTTCCAAGTCTTTCACAAGGGACTGTAAAAATGTGGGGTGGGAGAGGTCAAAAAACAGGGATGATGGAAGCTGTTATTTTGAACATGATGAGTTTCTAGTGCTTTATGGATATCCAGGTGATGCAGTGGGGGGAACTTTTTAGTATGCAGTGAATGTTTCAATTTTTAAAAATTTATTACAGTAAAAGACTCATTGCCATCAATGCCTCTCAAAATATTGTCCCTTGCTTCAAACACAATTATCTCTTCATCCTTGTCACTTTCTGCAGCAGTTCTGGAAATCTTCTTTCATAAAGGTCTTTATAAGGTGTGATCAAAACTATAGCGAATGCTGGTGCCAAGTGCCATCCAACAGAAAAAGCAGGCTTGTACAAACATTGCTATGTATTTCCATCCACCTTATTCACTGGATCTTGCACCATGTGACTTCTGGTTCTTCATAGTCAAAATGATCATGAAAAGTAAACATTTTGAATCGATTCAGGACATTGAGGCAGCCACAAAAGCATGACTATTAAACATTCATGAAAGCAGACTTCCAGCATTTCTTCAGAAATTGTCAAGAACACTAGCATCAGTGTGTCTAAGAGGAGGATTTTGAGGGAAGTTAATGGCAATGGGTCTTTCACTATAACAAAAAAATTTTTAAACAGTCACTATGTTTTGTAATTGCACCTTGTATTCTTCAAAACTCCATGCAGTCATCGCTTCTGCCTAGAAACCTTCCTTTTCCAGCCTCGTGGTTAGAGTGAGGGTTGTCCCTCATCACCTGTCTGTTTATCTGTGCTGCGCTCAGTTCCTGGAAGAATGTAGACCGCCGAGCTCATTTAAGTGAGGCATGTGTGTCCTTTGAAGCTGTGTCTTCAGCACCCTGGACAGCGGCATGCATGCGTAGGCCCTGGGTACTTGCGTAGACAGATGGATACTTCGGAGGAGTAGCAGCAGGAGACCCTCAGCTGAAGCTGTTTATGTTCATTTGTCCTAAAGTACAGCGTTGTGCCTTTGTGGAGTCCAGAAGCAGAATAGAGCGAGAAGAATGTGATATTAAAGGTCACATTTCAACCACTGCATGATCTCAAATGGAACCTGTTCTATATGAAGTATTTGTCAGGTCTTCTGATCACCAGATTGAGACATCAAAATTTAAAATATTCACTTCAAGAGACCTAATAGACACATTATATTCCCTACATCTTTGGAAGTGGAATGATGCATGAAAAACTTCTCTCTGAACTTATTTTTTTTTCTATTTTAAGAAGGGAACCAAGACATTTATTATAAAAATGAGAACTTTCCTTAGTCTACTGAGTTTGACATATGACTAAGAATGCAAGAAAAAGTAAATTTGAGTGGAATAGAGAGGAAGAATTGCTAAGTTGGCTTTATATTTAATGTAATTCAATAAATATGTGTGGAGAACTACTTTGTATCTGGCACTGTTCTATGAATACCATAATAATCAAAATATAAATGTTCTCCTTGATAGAACTTACAGCCTAGGAAATGATGCTAATAGCTAGCACATAGATATTTCTCACTGTATGTGGGACATTATGCTCAGGGTTGTATATTCAGCAGGCCATGTAGTCCTCATGATAACCTCATGATCGGCATGCTGTTATTATTCCCACTGTATACAGGGGAGTACTGAGTGAGTAGAACTGTAAACAACTTGCCCCAAATCACCCAGCATGACAGCAATGTAACCAGGATCAGAATTCAAGTATTCTGGCTCTGGAACCCCTAGTCTTCAGCACTAAACTGTACATTTAAAGATGGAATAAATACTGCAATTTCAGAGTTACAGGATAGCCTAAAGTTGCTGCGATTCCCATTGGAAGCAAATGCCAGAAAGTTAGCAGAAGAATTCCCAAGACAAAACAAGAAATGAAAGGTTTCCAATTAATCACCTAAACATAAGAATGACTAGAAGATATAGAGATAAAACTCAGCTGTGAAAAATGTTTCACACTGAGCATTTCAAATTATATCTGTGGCAGAAATGCTCTGCACTGCAGAGGAAAAGTGTCAGGAATACTTTTGTATTACAAGTATTTGACTGGCTCCTGTGTCACTTGAGTCTGATATGTTGGGGCCACTGTATACATGGATGAATTTACAGCACAGTGCTCTTTGGAGGAGCATGTTTGTGTCATGGGAGCCTTAAAAGAATCTGTATCAGCAACAATGTTTTTTGCGGGGGAGTTCTCTGCCTGTCAGTCATCAAAGATTCACTGATCAGTGAAGCTCTCAGAAAACTTCATATTTCTTGCACTGGCTTCTGTTCTGGCTCCTGATCATGACTTCCAGACTTCTCTCATGGAGTATGTTCATGTCTGGCATCTCAGAACTATCAAAGCCAGAGCCTTCCTATATGCAGGATCCATTTTCTTTACTAGTTCCCATAGAAGTGTGGCATGGTCGTTAACTGTTTGGGCTCAGGAATTAATTGACCTACCTTTGACTCCTAATCACATTACTCATTTGCTTATAACCTCTCACACCTTGGTTTCTTCTTCTAAAATGGATATAATACTAATTCCTATATTACAGGCTTATGATAGTAATTAATATGTATGAAGTACTAAGTACAGTACCTGATTTAGTACATTCTAGCCATCATCACTATCAACTCTGACCATTTGTGATATGCATGCTTCCCAACTGAAATCAGGCAAAAACTCATTCAAAAAGCAGGAAGTTAAAATTTGCTATTATTCTTAGGGACTTTAGATCATATGTATGTAGTTAGGAAAATGCATAAATACATTTAAAGTAGAAGGTTTAAAATGCACTTCCATGTAAAATATTTCTGCTATGTTCTTGGGGTGTCAATTCTCAATGACAAATTACAGCCCATTAGGTACTGGAAAGAATAAAAATCTGTTAACTCTTTTCCCAGTTTAGGAATTTTACTCAGTAGAGTATTGATTCTTGCTTGTTGCTGGACTTGATATTAATTACTTGTTGCTACTATGAGCTGTTAAGACTGTCTGCCACACACACTGTTTTTATTCATATGAAAATTCATAGATGGGTGCATCTTGAAATTTCAAATTATTTATGCAGTATTCTCAGCCTTTCTCTCAATCAGAAATCCCTAAACTTTTTTATTTGTGCTTTTCTTTGGGAGTCTGTTGAAACCTATGTAGCATTTTTAGAATAATGCTTTTAAATGCATGAAATAAAATCATTGGATTACATGGAGAAATAATTATGTCAATATATAATTAACCAAATATTTTAAAACACAAATTTGTGATATATTTACTTTTATGTTTATTAGATTACAAATACTTAGGGCTAGCATCAAGTCTTGGAAAAAGCATAAAAGTTATATTGAGACATCTGCAAAAACAATAATATAGCCGGGCATGGTGGCTCACGCCTGTAATCCCAGCACTTGGGAGGCTGAGACAGGCGGATCGTCGTGAGTTCAAGACCAGCCTGGGCTACAAAGTGAGCTCAAGGCCAGCCTGAATGGCGTAGTGAGACCCTGTCTCAAAAACACCAGGGCTGGGGATCTAGCTCAGTGGCCTAAGCACCTGCCCGGCAAGCACAAGGTCATGAGTTCAATGCCTGGTGCTGCAAAAAAAAAAAAAAATAATAATAATAATAATAATATAATATAAAACTATCTCAGATTTCTATGGATGAAAAGTCAGAAGTTGTGCTTTTTCTACTGTTGTTTGTTGCACTTATACTTGAAGGAAATGCTGTATTTCTGTTAGAAGCAACTGAAAATAAAGATATGATTTTCATCATCCAAGTTTACACCTGAATTTTATCTAGAATCCTAGATAAAGACACCTTGATGGAAGGAAAAGTAGTCACTTTGTGACAAATTTACCACAGTGCAATACTTCCATGTTGTTTTTATATATCTTAGTTGTATTAAATTCATTTTTGCCATTTAAAATACTATACTCACATTATAAAAGAACAAGAAAGAGGAAAGAACAGGAAGAATCATCTATAATATGCCTACCTAACACAGTCCCTGTTAGCATTTTATTGTACTTTTTCCCAGTTATTACATAATCGCCGTAGTCGTACTGTGCGTGTACTTGAGTGTGTACTTAAAACTAAACGTTGTTCCATCAGCCTTTGCCGTGTTCTGTGGTGTTCGCAGACATTACTTTAGTGACTGCAGGATATTTCGTGTGCCATTTAGCCTCACCCTTCGGGCTGGATAGCGGCGTTGTTGCTATTATGAGCAGCATAATGGGCCCTGCTTCAATTTTCTAAATTTGAAATAGAACTACTTCTTTAAGTAACAAGTAAAAATAGTCTCAGGATGTAATAAGGATTCAGAACTCAACCTACATTAATTTAGCTTAATCTTCACAATGAGCTTCCTTTGAAAAAACAAACTCATTTGTTTTACGACAGTTTTTGATTTATAGAAAGGTTGTGAGGACGAGTACAGAGAGCTCCCATTTACTCCGCACCTTGGATTAACATCTTAATTAGTGTAACACATTTTTATCCATATATGAATCAGTTGACACACAGTAGAATTATTAACTAATGTCTAAGCTTTTTTTCAGATTTCCTTAGGTTTTACCTAACATCCTTTTTCTGCCTCAGGATTTCATGCAGGATACCACATGACATATAGTCATCATATCATTGCTCTTGCCAGGTTTCAGACTTTCTTATGTTTTTATGACTTTGACAGTTTTCCTGAATACTGGCCAAAAGTTTTGTAGAATTTCCTCAGTTGGATTTGTCTGAGGTTTTTCTCACAGTTCTATGGGGATAATGGATTTCTGTGATGTATAACGTCACTCTTATTGCATGCAATCAATATGACATTGCTAATGTCAATGTTGTCACCTGGTTAAGGTAGTATTTGTTGGGTTTATGAGTTTCTATTCATCCTCCCTTTAGCAGAGAGTTTTCTACCACCTTACATAGTTAAACAAAGTATTTGTAATTCTTCTGCATCAAACATTTGTCTTTAATGGCTGAGAAAACTAAGGCTGCCAAGGTTAAAGTCTGTCTTGGTTACTTATCTCTTAATCCTGAGACAAAATACCCCGCACCAAAAATCAAGGAAGGAAAGGTTTATTTAATTCACAGTTTGTGGAGGTTTTAGTCCATAATCAGCTGAACCTAAAACAGGGTGACGTGGCAGAGGAGCAACAGTTCATGGTGAAGGAAGACTGCAAAAGCAACAAAAGCAAAACTGGGGCAAGGAGAAAGCCTCTTTCCCTCGCTTATATTGTATGCAGGCTACCAGCCCTAGGGTGAGTGTAGCGCTCACATCATCTCTGTGCCCTTCTCTTGCACAGGCTCAGGATGTTTACAAAGTGAGGACCTTAGCCCCCTGCTGAGTCACTTAGTTAAACTTCTAAATTTCTCAAATTGATACAATGAACAACATCCAAGAGCTCTAAGGGCATGTCCTCTGCACCCTAGGATGTAGAACTGCTGAGATACTTAGTTAAATTTCTAGACTTCTCAAATTGACACAGTGTATCAACCTTTACAAGGTTCTGGCCTGGGTTGCACAGCATCCTATGATTGTAACCACTGTCACTCACCACCTTTCCTGCCCTGCATTGTGCAGAAAAGTACTCCTTACATAAATGTCCTTTTGCCAGGTGAGCACTTCCAAAGCTGATTGGGCCATTTGAGACTGCTCAGCATCAACTCCTATATTACCCCATTTCATCAGAGAAGTATTCATTCTGAAAATATTTGTGTTTGTTCATAAGGATCCTTCAAGTGCCTTCACAAGCATTTCAAAACCACTAGACATTATTCAATTTTGGAGAAATGTAAAACAGAGAAAAAGAACTGAACTAAGTCTTACTTTAACAAGTGTTTCTGTATTCTACTTATCCTTCAATATGTGCACTGAAAAAATGACTTACATGTATGTACCGCTAGGCACCAGACATAGCACAGTAAATGAAATCCCCGATTCATGGAGTATTTTAGTAGGGAAGAGAGCTTATAAATACATAGTTCATCCTTGATATTATGGCAGTCGGAAGTGCTCTGAAGAAAAAATGAAGCAGTCGGGGTATAAAATGCTCAGTCTCTCCAGAAGCAGAACTTTTGAACAGTGACATAAATGACCTGAGGCAAGGATTAGGCAGCAGGAAAAGAAGTCTCGAAAGCCCTTAGGGTGCACCATGTATTGTCTGATGGAGGAGGAGCAAGGACTGGTGTAGTTTGGGGGTGTAAATTGGGGCTGAGATGCAACCAAATCTAGACATGTAGACCTTGTGGACAAACAAAACCTTCTAGATTTTGTTCTAAACATGATGGGTAAATATCCAGCAGAGGAATAAAATGATAGTGCTTGCATTTTGAAAACATTACTCTGCCTTTTGTGTTAAGAATAGGTTGTCAAGGGAAAGAAAAGGAGTGAGGAGACTATTTAGGAAGCTATTAAGAGTTGTGCAAGGAAAAGGTAGTGGACATTGGGCTGGAATAGCTGAAGGGACCGTAGAGAGAAATGGACAGGCTGCATATATATTTTGGAGGAATACATGGCAGGATTGGTTGACAGATTTTTGAATTCTGGGAGTAAGAAAGAGGGAGAAAAATGAAGATGACTCTAAAGCTTTTGTCCTGAATGGTCACACCAATGATGAAGTTAGAGGAAACCCAGAGAGCAGCAGATTCGTACACTTGAAACCTGAGGTGACCACAGACACTCCAGTAGAGAGTAGGGAAGCCTGCAGGTGACAGGAGACATTGTACCTGGAAATACAGATTTGGAGAAGAGTCATTGACCTTTAGGTGCCATAGAGATGTTGAAATACATGGAATTGAATGAGAGCATATATACCAAATATAGACAGATATCACATCCTAGAAAAATGATGCAGGAGACTAGGCTGAACAATCACTACAATAGAAAACTAGAAGAATGTGGTGTTCTGGAAACCAACTAGAGATCATGCTTCTCCATGTGAGACAGTGAAAGGAGGTTAAATAAGATCTCACATCCACAGGGGTCAAGTCTGTTAACTTGGAAAGTGCCACCTCAGCTTCTATAGGTGGCCATTCAGATGGGCAAATTTGCAGTTTTCTTCTCCCCATATTGGTCCAAGAGCCAAATACAAACAGAGATGAATGTAGTCATCTGATCAGTCTTATGGTGATGGTCAAAGTAGATCACAACATGTAGATCAAAGGTGGAGGCAGCTGATCCAGAGAAAATAAAGCCAGATTTGTCAACCCCATCTTCCAGATCCACCCACATTCTCTTAAGTCATCCATACAGAGACCATACCTGAATGAGCGGTTACACTGTGAAAAGCCATAGTCAGTTACACCTACCTAAGTATTAAAGTATGGTACAAAAACTGGATGCCACCAGCAGGTGAAAGGGTATAGGTACAAAGGTGACGTAATATGAAGATTACTTTTCGTACATTTTATTGAACTGTAAAAGATATCAAAAGTAGATAAAAGTAGTGATGGCTTGTCTTTAAAAATAACAGTAGTATGTTCTATTCTGATGAGTTAGAATAGTTGAAAATGATGGCATCATATTCAGGAATATGATAAAAGGCTTAGTTTATTATAGAGCAGTATTTGGAACAAAATATCCATCCAATTATTTTTGAATAAAGTACCAAAAAGGTTCATTAAATGCAATTCAGCCTCTTAAATGTAACCACTATAAAAAGTTCCTTAATGAAAAAGTAGCCCTTCCAACACTGATAGTACTCACCATAGTGCCCAGCCCATAGTGTAATAATCATAATGACTGCTGATTGGTTGGTTCATTGGGTTGTTGCTTGTCTAGTTGATTAGTTGACTGCTTGGTTGATGAATTGACTGACTGACTGATGGCTCTGAGGCGAGATTTCCATCCATTACAAGAAGTTAAACAGAGAGACTCTATCTGCTATTTTATAATTTGTTCTAAGTAAGGTCTGTCCTTAGGCAGAAAACTTGCAAATGGTAAGCTTATTCATCCAAGAAACCTTGTAGGTCCCTAGTGCTAGGCTCTAATTTTTAAAAAATTATTAAAAATGACAAGACACAATTAAGACCTTTAGAGTTCCTAAGCACTTGAAAGATGTAGACCTCCCTATGAAAATCAAAATGATAATGAGACCTGAAGCCCTCACTCCATGGTAAAGTATGTGCTAAGCAAGCACAAGGCCCTGAGTTTAATCTCCAGCCCTTGTGCCCCAAGAAAAAAAGAAAGAAACAAAGCAAGCAAGCAAGCTAACTAAATAATAAAACGAACTTGAAAAGTGTCTAACAAAGCTAAGGAAAATTTTTCCCTTGATGATAATTTTGATTAAAATGTGATAGGTATATGTAACAATTCCCCAAGGTGAATGTAATCATTATAGTTCACAAACTTATTCTAATAAAAAGGAACTAAAAAAATTATTTTTCTTAAAGTTTTATATCTAGGGTGCTTTATTTACCTTATTGGTTAAAAAAGCAACAAAGGCATATAACTACTGTCCTGGAAGTTCACAGTCTAATGGGGGAAAACACAAGGAATAAAAAAATTAAGATATAATGTGGAAACAGTGCACAGTTGAAGTATTTACAAAGTACTAATAAAGCATAGAGAAAATCGCAAACTTTTCCAGGAAAATTAAAACAGGAAACCTAGGAAAAGAGAAAGCAACGAGAAAAAAAATTAAAAATGTGGGAAATACCAAGTAGAACTTAAATAGGACATAATTATTTTAATTTTAAATTAACATTAATATTCTGTTTATACTGAGGTTTAATGGAAGAGCTGAATAATGGATTAAAGTTGAAGGAATGGTTTTATTATTTAAGCATTATTTTTCATGTAGCCTATTATTACACTGTCATGTTAAATTTGTGCATTGAATCTGCCTGTCTCTTTGTAGAAAAATTCCCCTCAAAATTATTCCTCCCATGAACTGAGCAAAAGTGTTTCTGGATTTTCAGGCCTGGCAATGTTTCAGGCCTTTCTCTATTTATTTAGTGATTTCATGCATTTGGAATAATATGCCCACGTGGAAAATTCAGGCAGTTGGATTGATTTGCATATTTATTTCAGGGAAAGAAAGATGAAAGCATTTGTTGGTATGTGTTCCCTTTCTTATCTAAATGATAATTTGAGTACCCTTGTTAAATCTAGAACATACCTTGATAGGAAGGTGTTTTAGACAAGGTGGCTCAAATCCCCAAATTGTAAAAACAAAATAGATAACCAATGTTTTCTTTCTTTTTTTTTTATGCTGAATCTTTCAAAATTGTCAATTAGTAGTCACAACCACTCCTACTTAAAATAGATTAGCCTCCTATATAACAACATTTTCTGTAGGGAAAAAAAAAAACACTTAAATGATTGCTATGAAACCAGAATTACTCTTCCAAAGGATGATTGCAGAAAGAAATGATATCACTCCAGTCTTCGTTCCAGTCCTACCTCGTGTTCTTAGGAAATACCATGGTGAGGATCGTTCAGGTGACTTCTGAGAGCTGCTTTAGTTCTCATTAGTAATCACTTATGCAGATTCCCTTCATGACGTAGGAATACAGGGATTCCGGACGCTAAAATGTCTTTTCCTGTTTTCCCCCGCAGTTTTCATGATGCCGGTCTAACACAGCAGAGTTGTCCTGGAGCTTGCTTCGTCCTCATTTGTTGGTCCCTGTGATAGGATCCTGCTCCCCCAGGCCTGAGATCCACTGACACACAAGTCACCCCACCTTATAAACACATCACATGCATCCTGCTCCTCTCCACAATTCACTTCCTGAACACTTCAGCCCGAGCTAGAAGTGTGTTTATGCACCCCTTTCCCAGACTAGATCCCAGACGCTTGTTCTCAAAGCTTCTCTCAACCTCACATCTAGTGAACATTGACAGTTCTTCAGAAATCTTCTCCTCTCCTAGCCCGTGCCATTGACTTAGCTCACAACCTCATAGTTTGTCCCCTCCATCCATGCAAGAGTCATTCTGTGCTCCAGTTAAACCCCCAGAATCATCTTTTTAAAAATATGATTCTGCTGCTTCCCCCATAGCAACCTCTGAGAATCACAGGGGATCAGACAAAAACAAGCTCCTGGAGTACAGTGCTGCCCGCTGTAGTGCCCCAGCCCACCTTCCATTGCGCTGCTCCATTCCTGCAGTCAAGAGACTCGTCTCCTTGGGTATGAGCACCACAGAACATCACTCTGATGTCAGGTTGACCAATCTCACGCTTCTCTTCACTGTCAGTACTTAATCTTGCTTCTTTCTGAGAACATGATTCTTTGGTATTTTATTGACACTCAGTATTTGTGCATCTTCAGGAGGTACATTATGGTAATTCCGCACATAAACACAATGTATAATAAATCAGGATAATAAGCATCTTCTTTTCTTCAAACCTTAATCATTTTTATGTGTAGGGAAATTCATATACTTTTAGTCATTTTGAAATAAATCACAGATTGTGTTAAGCAAAAGCTACTCTATGTGCTATAGTAGAACCTTAATTCCTCTTCTCTTGTGTTTTGGGGCCCCTTATTGGACTTGTTTCCATCCTGTCCCCCTTATTCTTTCCCTCCCTGTTGAGACTGTGGTCCTTATTCTAATCCTCCTTCTCCTCCTCCTTCTCCTTCTCTACTTCCTCCTCCTCATTTTTCCTCTCCCTTTAGAACCATGCCTGGTGGCTCTGTGCTGCTTCTCTAACTTTGAGCCCTCGCCTGTCTCCTCCCTTGGCCGCCCTCACACATAGCTTTCCAAAAACACTTTGCCTCAGCACAGACTCTCAAGATTGCCATCACCTCCTGGCCACACAGGTGAAACCCAGATCGTGCCTTGGCCTTGCACACAGTGGAAGAAAGGCCTTTCCTGGGAATTGTTTCCCTCTTCTTTAACTTGCCAGATTCCTAGTGGAGACATAGATCATGTGTCAGTGCCTCCAGGACACATTTACCAAATCTTCTACCTTAGACATCAACATATTTCTTACCTGGGTACCGAAGAGGTCTTGTCAGCATCCTGTGCAGCACCTACTCCTTGCTACAGTGAAATATGCAGGCCCCCGGTAGATGGAAGCTTCTTACAGACAAAAATACCTTAATGGAGTGTTGATACTTTTAATCTCACTTAAATTCTTTTAAAAAGAAGGTAAAATATGAGGGTAAGGAGAAGAAACTAGGGAGGGGGAGGGGGAGGGAGAGAGAGAGAGAGAATCTTACTCCTGTTAGTATTAACAATGACTTCCAATTTTTTTACCTTGACTCACAATGAGTACATTTTCAACCATGAACTCAGTACATGCACACACATGATCATGATATATGAAGTTTCACAGAATAATATTCTACTTACTAATGCAATGCTATTTTATTCTGTTATTGCAAATGCTGATCTTGAACTGTCGAATTGATCTCTGCTACACTGGTACATTAGAATTATTTAGAGATTTTTTTAGAACATACTCAAGCCTAACTTCCAGAAATTTTTATTTCCTCGATATGAATGTCAGCTGGACATACATAACTTTTTAAAGCTACCCAAGTACTTCTCATGTGCGGGCTAACATGTAAGCTACAGGTCCAGAGGCTTTTCACATGATCTATGAACCAATGACATTGGCATTACCTGTAAGTTTGTCAAATATGCAGTCTCGGACACGCATTCCTTGAAGGTCTTCATCAGATGCATCATTTTAATGCCACCCCGCGATGTTGCATAAACACATTAAGGTTTAAGATGCACCATTCAGCTGAAAAGAATAGGGGGACAGTCCAATGCCACCATTGGCAGTGCAGGCTCTGGTGACCATAGCAAGTCACCGAGCTCTATGTTCTTCAAGGTCCCCAACTCCCAAAGTAGGACACAATCACAGTTTTATGTCCAGCAGCCACAATAACATTAGCACTGCAGGATTCCTGTGAGGATTTAATCAGATCATTTGTATTAAGGGTTTTGTACAATGCCTGGCATTTAGCCTGGCACATAATAAGGATAAAATAAGCATCATCTATTTTTATTCTTCTCAGTGCCAGCAAAATGACTGGCAAAATGACTAGCAAGTAGTAGGCAGTCAAAAAATGATGTTGTTCTTTTATTGAAATGGAATCTGAGAGACATAAAATAATTCACTAAAATTAGGTAACTGATTTACCAAAGTCTAAGCAGACCGTGGAACTCTAAAAATAGATTGGCATAGCTTTAGATGCTTACCCCAGCCTATCCGCTCCACCTCTGGGAAGAGTTTCTATTGTGAGGCTGAGTTATTCGTTGGAGTGCAAGCTTCTTACACATCTGTCTGTGAGCTGAGCCCTGAGGCAGTGGCTCCAGTGAGTTCATTTTGCCCTGACTTGTGAAAGCTGGCTTCCAAGGTGACAGAGTCGCTTGCAGGCTATTGACCATGTGGAGCGTCCACGGCCAGCCGGCCAGCACTTATTTATCCTCCAGCTTCTGCTCATATCTGTCATGATTTCAACTATGAAGTGTGCTTTTTGAAATTGTAGACCATTTTATTCTTAGTGTGTGTGTGTGTGTGTGTGTGTGTGCTGCACTTACTTTGGTACTGGAATTCAAACCATGATTCTGCTTAGAGAAATTCCTGGCCACGTGCTCAAGCAATAACCACTTTCTGGAGGAGGAAGGGAGACTCTCCCACCTTGTAGTCTAAGTCCTTCAGTTCATGGACACATGAATGGTGAGCTCTGCTCTGTTTCGGTAATGGGCAGCCAAGTCTCTCCACTGAAGACAAAAATCGCAACCTGCAGTCAAATTAGAACTCACATCCAGAGCTGGTGATCTATGCCACAGCTCACTGACCTATATTATTCCTTCTGGCCTCCAAAGTCCTGCATTCAGTTAACTGGGAAGCAAATATAGAAAGGGAATTAACACTTCAGAAGTTCAGCTAGATACCGACAAGCACACTGCCTGGCCTTCTGGCCAGATCAATTCGGCCAGCTTCTTCAGACAGGAAACGAAGAAAAAGACTTCTCAAGAAAATGAGCTCCTCTTTCCTTGCCCATTTGTAGTGGGGGAGACCAGAAGTGAGTGAACACGTGAGTAAAGGTATGGTTTTTCCAAAGTCCCCAAGGTCAGCAACTTAAGAATAAAACTGCATGATTTTCTAAGTATTTTAGGATAAAATCAGCTATGTTTTTAGTTTTACAGTGTCAAAAAGGAGCTAGACACTGGCTCTTTCAAAGTCCATGTGGTCAGCCCGAGACAGCAGACTGCACCTGGTGCTGCGGTAACCGGCAGCATCTGGGTGAAGGAGCGCCTGAATGCAGTGACTTTCACAGCCAGAAAGGAAAAGGAGAGCAGCCCGTGGAGGAGAGCCTGACCCTGGTCAGATCCCTCTGAATGAGGAGAAAATCAGTCATCGTGTCTGTCTGTCTGTCTTTGTCCATCTGTCCAGATCATTCCCACCCATTGTGGCAACGGGGATCTTCTTGCCCTCCTGCTCTGATAGAAGGAAGGAGTCACTCACTGGGGTTTTACACCTGAAAACGCAGGACTGTCCCTAGGGAGGCCACCTGAAGGAACCCTCAGACCCACAGCAGGCTAAGCACTGGCTGAATACTTACTGACCTGTTGGTGGTTGCTAGAAATGTTTTCTCCCTGTTAAAATGGGTCACTTTCTTTGCTTTTCATGTTCCCTAATTCCTCCCATTCACTTTCATTCTTTGAAGAATTCTCACTGTGAGTTCATTGAAGAGAATAAATTTGAAATGTTTGGCATCGGAAGATAGGGTTCTAGTACCATTTAATCACTTTGAGTGACGGTCATTCCATCTCTTCTATGAAATAGACGTAGCCCTCCTAATAAGAGATGGTATGTGGAAAAGTATTACATAAACTACAACACACACATAGTGCTAGTGATGGGATTAAAGCAAATTGGGAGCATAGTTGGTATCCTGGAGAGTTAAATTCATTTACTGGTTGATGATCTCCTTGTAATCAATCACCTACCCTAGTTCTACTGTCTCCTGGAGTCTCTATGCCAAATTCTTTCCAAAGATCAATGAAGTGGTACTTATCTTGCTGAGACTTTTCCTTAGGCCCAGGTTTGGCAAACTATAACAATTGGGCAGACCTGGTCTGGTTTTGTTAATAAAACTTTATTGCAACGGACCTGTCACTAACATATTATCAATAGCTGCCCCTGGACTGCAGCCGTAGAGTTGAGTACTTGCTACAGAGCCACAAAGCCCACAGAGCCAAAAATAATTAGTATCTGGCCTTTTCCTGAAAAAAGGTATTTAACTCCTGTCTTAAGCAACAAGCTTTAGACAAAGGGACTTTATGAATATGTAGTTTTCTGTATGCAATTCCTCATTAAACACTTTTCTTACTTAAATTATAAATAAATGTATTTTATAATTCTTTTAATGAATCTTGTGGCTCAATAAACTCTTATTTTAAAATAAAGGGTACAAAATTGTTTGGCAAATCTTGGTGACGTAAGATATTTAGCTAGAGAACTGCCGATTTCAAACTTTGTTGACTTAAGAACTAGAGAAGGTATAATGCCTGTGTTTCATTTCATCCTTAATAAGTCCAAAGTATTAAGCCAAAATGCATCTTTTATGATGATCTGACTATACTGTTTTCAAACAGATCATCAGATTCTTGTCCAACAAATATCAGTGGAAACGATGTAGAAAGTTTGATTGAATTCTTGCTTTAAATCAAGATACAACCTAGATTTCCTTTTATAATCATTTTCCTAATCCAGTGTGCATTTGTAATATCTAAATATTTTAGAATTTGAGTACAGAGAAAAGTTCTCAAATGTTAAGAGTCTCAAGAGTCAGAATTTGAAACCACTCTGTTTTCTGGATCTTCTTCTAAAGAATTTCAGGACAAAGTACATGTTATTCTGCATAACAGGTGGTTAATTATTTCCAAGAGAATAATAACAAGTTGTCCTTGTAAAAAAATTACTGGCAATGGAATTAGCTCTAGAGACTTTAAGGTAGTATTTGCCAAGAAACAAGGTCAGTGTGATACTTTATCAAACACATCCTTTATTAACCTTTATTACTGAATAAGTAAAATATACCTAATCAATTATGAAGCACTGGTGGTTGAATTGTTTGACCATGATTTTAAAACGTTCTCAGTAGCTATTTGCATCTGTATTAAATGATTTAAAATTTTGTGTTTCTCTAAAAGCGTGTTTTAAATTCCTGAAGAACAATACCGTTGAGATTTCGTGGGAGGGAATGGCTAAGAAATTCTTTTACAGAAACATGATGTAGCCCGAGTTTCAGATAACTGACTAAATCAGAGAGCAGAGTCTATTAGAAAACACATGACTCTGCCAAAGTGACTATTACTATATTTCATGGGCATTTATAATTGCCCTAAAAGTAGTAGATCTGCTTTAGCAAAGTAACCTGAAGGACCTGTTAAGGTGATATTTCAAAAATCAGTGAGCATTTATTCAATTTAATTCTTGTTAATTGGTCAAAATAGGGGGAACTGATGAAAACCACATTTTCTGCCAGCCTAAAACTCAGGGATAATTAGTTTTTATCTTTTACTTAAGGATAACCAGATATTTAACACAACATTAAATGTCTGTATGCCACGGTGTGACAAATGCATAACATTTAACAGATGAGACCTATCTAAAATAGTACAAGAAGAAAAACATTAAATGTAAAAACACAAATAGTATACATGATGTGTTACAAGCTACCCGAGAGGCGGTGGCCTTAGCCATGCGCATGTATCCATTTGGGATGGTGCCAACCATCGAGACAAATGTTCTAGTCTCTACTGAGTCTAAATTATGCAGGTGTAAGCTGAGTTCCCAGGTGTTTAACTGAGTCCTGAAACCACAATTGGAATCAATAAGTGATGCAAACCCAGAACTGATGAGGTGTGATTAATGTAAGAAACATTACCCCATGTAAGGTTTATGCTCTGCCAATCAGTAAAGGAGTGAAAGCCAACAAGTTCGATCCAGTAGCCGGAAGCCTACCTGGGTGTTTCTAGATACTCCGGCTCTCTCATCACCACCATCTTCACTTTTCTTCACTAAAGTTTAACAAGTGAGTTTAAATAGATACCCTGTAGGGCTCTGAAAATAGGAGATTAGAACTGCTTTTAGCAGTGAAGTTTGAGCTTTCGTCTCTGTACCAGTGTTCCCCGGGAACACGGGACGTAGGAATTTTGGCTCAAGCATTTTACAGGGCTGGCTGGTTTGGTGTCTGCAGGGCAGATCAGCAGGCTAGAAACCCCCAGGCAGAAGCTGATGCCGTCTGGAGGCAGAGTTCCTTCCTCTTTTGTTCTTAAAGCCTTTGGACAGATTGCATGGGGACCACTTAGATTTTTGAGAGTGAGTTCCTTGACTTTCAACTAACCTTACATTTGAACCTGATCCTTCATGACAACAAAGAATTAGTGTTGAATTGAATCGAATTACTGGACCCTATAACGTAGCCACAGTGACATGGAGCACTGACCTGCCATAAAAGTCCCAGCAGGCAGGCTTGATGGTCTGGTGGGTTTTCCCTGCAATTCCCTATCACTGCCACACCATCTGGGGTTATCATCTCCCATCCATGATGCTGCGATCATGACGTGGGCATCCTTGTGGATCAAGGTGAAAGCTGAAGTGTGCTACTGCTCCTGTACCTCTTTGGTTTACCTTCTAGAGTTGGGGGGGAGGGGATCCTTTCTCCATTGTAAAACTGAACTCTTGAATTACATTTTCTGTTCCACTTCTCCAATATCTTAAATTCTCTTTCCTGCTTCCTCCTCCTCATTTCTGTACGCCTACTTATTTTTGTTAGTTTTCTCTTCATTTCCTGTGTTCCCATACCAACTTCTCATGGGTAGTGGATTGCCCAGCCTATTTTCTCACTGTTTGTTCCTGCTTCATTTTCCCATACTATTTTTCTCCAGCCTCAACAGCCTACTGAAACTAAGCTTAGAAATGGCCCGCCGTACATACACTTGGTGAAATCACTGGCCGCTTTTCAGTGTAATGTTTCTCTCTTGCCACATGGAAACAGGTGATGCTTCCCTTCTCAAACACCATCATTCTCTGCCTCTGGCCCTGCCCCATAGTGGCTCTCTCTGCAGTCTTACTTCCTGCTTCAGTCCCTGGCTGCTTCTCCCTCCGAGGCCCTCCCTTGCCAACTCTGTTTCCCAGAACTGCCCCACCTTGGTAGGGCCCTTCTAGGCTAGCTCATACTTTCTTAAAATATTGCACGTCTACTCATGTTTGCACCTAATAAGTGTTTATGAGCTCTTACTCTGTGCATAACTATACCATAGGCCCACTAGGTAGCTAGGATGTAAGGGTAATTCTTTCCTTTGTTGCTCTGAAGAGGGAAAGAGTTTTCTGTGTTGTGTTTGCTTTATTTTATTTTGTCTTATTTGGTCCTTTTATGATCCCTGGTTATTTCTAACATTTTACTGAAATACTAAATGGAAACTGCACATATTTTTTAATGGTAGAAATGCACTAACTTTCTTTGCTACATCATAGTTCACATTATTTTAAGATAAATGCCTGTTTTATTCATCTTTGTATTTGCAGGGTTTACCCCAGAGAACATAGCAGAGACCCTATAGATGTTTATTGGAAAAATACTAAAAACATTAAATTTTTTTTTCTATGACAAAATATACATTAATCTAATGTGGGTTATACTGGCTGATTCGTGCTGATTAGAAACTCTGGTAATTAGATTAGTAAAGATAGAACTGGTTAGTTACTACTTAATAGGTAAAGTTGAGTTTGGAAAGTCATTCTAAATATGAAATCCACAGAGAAACAACAAAAGAAGTCTAGGAAAGAAAACTTAAGACCTACATCCCTTTATTGACGACTTCAAAGTTTGTATCTCTGGCCTCTCACCTCAGTATTTCCACTGAAATTTACTTTTGCACTAGAATTTAATGAGTACATATCATAATTTACCTTTTTCTCTCCTAACATGAAATTTTTGTGTACACCAACAATATCACCATTCTCAAAGATAATCAGGTTAACATTCTAAGCCTTCCTTTATCTTGTAAGATATTAAAAATAAGGCACTTGTAAGTTTCATATACATGAGACATATACAGTATGTCATGACTGGGTTGTCTTTTGCATATATTGATCCAGCTAATTATTTATCTATCACAGCCCATAAAGTAATTATTACAAATAGTATTGTTCATCCTTCCTGGTTTAAAAAAATAATAACTCTGTAAGAAAATTTTGGCTTAACAAAGAAAAAATATTTAAATGAAATAAATATTGCAATTTATTTTAGTGTTCCCTGCTTTGCAAAAAGAAAAAACATCTGACTTAGTTCTAATCTTTCTCTGCAATGCAAGTAGAGGCAATGTCAGATTTAAAATGATAATTGCATGTTTAGTAGGTGAATAAATTTAAGAACTGCAGTCAAACCCATAGGGAAAAATGAAACTAAGACAAAAATTAGATAAAGATATTTGACAGCAGAAAATATTAGACATAGTTTCTATTTCCTATCCTTTCCGAGCTTAGTCTGAATTTTAATTAATATTTTCCAATATCCTGACTCAAAATGTTTTATGCTGAAAAAATTATTGACAGATTGACTAGCAGACTTTTGATGTAGCAATAAATATTTATGATCTGCCAACTGTATTTTTATATTATTCATTGACTAAATCCTTAGATCTCTTGCTTCCTTAGACCCACAATTAGGGATTTGAAATATGAGTTTATGCTTTCTGCATAGGTTTCATGAGTAGAATTCCAAATGGAAATAAGTAACAATCACATACCCTCATAACCATTGATTGCCATTAATATACAGAAATGACCGTGTGTGTGTAACTCACATTGAAAATGTACCAACAAAGACATCTCTCTTTCATATGTTCTGATCTAAGGAAACTGATCTCTTTATTGCAGGCTGGCCAGTAGGCTAACTGCCCCTTCCGTATTTGTATCCATTAAAATCATTACAATTACTCATTCTGATAATTGTTGTGTACAGTTCTATTTCTAATATTTCTTGTACATTTCAGAATTTTTGACAGTCTGACTTTCAAAGGAAAAGCATCTCATACCTTAAGACAATTTCCATTGTTTTCTTTGTTGTAATTTGTTGAACCTGTATGACATCAGAGCTGTGGATCCAGAGGTCTTTGATAGGCTTGGTATTTCATTTTTATTTTATTCTGACTCTGTTGTTAACCACAGTTTGCTTATTGTAGCAGTTAAGTGAGCAAATTAACATATAAACATATGAATCTACTAACAAGTATGTTCGCATCGCTATACATTCAATAGTAGCAGCTGAAGAAGGAGGCCACATAAAGTCTCCTGTGATGACTCTTTAGCTCTGGGCAGCTGACAAGCCCACCCAGTACAGGAAATATGGTCAATGAGCAGTTTCTTCATGTGAGTTGCAGCACACAGATAAAAATAAGACTGTTATACCATGATAAAATATTTTGTAAGTTTCCAGCAAAATATTCAATTCAGGCACTCGAATACAATTAACTAAACAAAATCCCAAGCTTGACTCTATTCTAAGCTTAAGAAATGCCAAATAAATGAATGAAGTGAATCTTGAAATTTCATCAGTCTATATAATAAAAAATCCACAAGATTGGAAGATAAACCCAAGAGTAACCCCAGGCACGCTAGATACACAGCATCATGATCACACTGTAATTGTGGAACTTGTCTTTTCTAAGCCATGATTGCTTCTTCTGTAAATTAGAACAGCATGTTCTTCATAAGATAATTTCAAGGATTAAAATGAGATAAAGTCTGTAATGTGATTGACTGGCTTCTTAGCATTGTTCTCCTTCTTAGCACATAATAGTAGTTGTGGTGATTGGCCAATTTAGTCATCGCTCCCTGATCTACAACAGCGTGTGTATTGCACAGAAAGTATTTAACGCACTATATTGCGTTAGCTAGACAAAAAAAAAAAATCAAATGACTTTCTAAAACTTTCACTTCATAATTAATTATCACCTTTTGGTTGTGATTTTTTATTTTACTATGATTTGTAGTACTTAATATAAAATAAAATAGTAACGCTGTCATTATAATGATCTAGATGAAGGTTTTAAAAGCGGGAAATTTTTATTGTTTCTGATTCCATTGTTAACTACACTTTGCTGGAATGCAAGGTGTATTTTAACCATAACAGAGCAAATTAACATATAAACACATGGACCTCCTTGCAAGTATATTTACATAAATGAATGCTCCATTCTGGTAGCCAGGGGAAGAGGGGAGTGTAAACTCTCCAATGAATTCTCTGCTAACTTATTCCAGTCCGCTTCGATGGGGTAGAATGCTTGTAACATTGGGCAGCGGAGGATTAGATTGTTTTTCTCTGTACCATTTGTCTCTTGTGTCTGAAATTAAAATAATCCCTTATTGTCTGCAGTGAAATTGCTTCATATTTGTCTGAGACTCCTAGACTAGTGACCCTGTTCCCCCACATAAGAATCTGTGTGCAGCATCTATTAGAGTGAATACGCCCCATGGAGGAAGTCCTATATGTCCAATATGATAAGATACCATAGTGCTTTCCCTCTCTCTCCACATACATCAGAGAGATAGTAACTATCTTACTCTGAGTTCCAAGCTTTCCATGCAGCCAAGATAATATTGTTCCCCTTTTACCATGTGTTTGAAGGATTTTTAATTGACAGTCCTCAGTGTAGACGGCCCGATGAGCAGGCTGACTCCTGCATACTTGTATAAAATACTGCTCTTTCACAAGCTGAAATTGGAAGTCAAAAGGTCCAAGTTTGAACAATCAAAGTCTGTCAGTGAAGATTCACATCTGCCAAGTGTGTTTCTCTCTTAGCCAGTTAGAAGGGCTCTCGCACCGAACCGTGGCCCAGTGTGCGTGCAGCACACAGTCACATTTTTAGCACGGCGCATTTGTTCTTTCTGCCAGCCCCTTTACAGAGCTCAGCAGCTTAACGTTGCACCAGTTCTGAAACCCATATGGGAGGAATATTCTGGCAGCCCTCATTTCAGCAAGGCAGCAGGGGCCCTGTGATTTCTCACAAATGAAGGGAGGGGAGAAGGAGATCAACACAATAGAGAATGTTGCACTACCAGTTAAGGATTGTCGATTGGCTTGCC
>RJWT010007304.1:14066-27943 GCA_004365215.1 Cuniculus paca | reverse complement strand
AATTAGATCAGAAATAACATCTCAGGTAAAAGAATAAATGATGAACATAAAAAAAGGGTTGCTGAGGATATCTAAAGAAGACATAGATAGAAAAAAAAAGGAGCATTGGAGAATGCGGGAAACCTTGAATGAACAATATAGAGAAGAATTGGAATTCATGAAACAGACTCAAAGAGATATTCAGGAAATTAGAAACTCCATTGAAAGCTGGCAAAACTGCTTGAAAGAAACTGAAGATCAACTTTCAGACCTTGAAAATAGGATAGCAGCTAGCAATTGTGAAAGGGAGGATCTCCTAAAATAACAAGGAACCAGGAAATAACAACTCAATAGCTGCAAGACAATGCGAAGAAAAATAATTTAAGAATGATAGGTGTCAGCAAAAAAGTAAGAGTCAACATAAATGACATAAAGAGACTATTTACAGAAGTAATAGCTGAAAACTTCCCAAGCATGGGAAAAGGACCTGACATACAGATAGATAAGTGAGGCATATGGAACTCCAACTAGCCATAACCAAAATAAATCTACACCCAGACATTTAATAATCAAGATCCCAGAAATTCAGCACAAGAACACAATATTAAAGGCTGTTAGAGAAAAGAAACAGATCCCCTATGAAAGAAAACTCATCAGAATCATGACAGACTTCTCAACACAAACCACCAAATCAAGAAGAGGTTGGAGTATTTCAAGTCCTGAAAGAAAACAATATTGATGTACCCTGAAAAACTTTCTTTCAAAATTAACGTAGAAACAAGATTCTTCTATGAAAAAGAACAACTGAAGGAATTCGTGACCACCAAACCAACCCTACAAAGAATACTGAAGGATATTCTAGAGAGAGATAAAAATGACCACAGTTCCAGGAACAGTGGCAGAGAGAGATCATCAAGTGGGGTAGACAATTGAATGGAGGGGAAAAGTAGGGAGGCAATGGCAGGAAAGTAGCAAGGCAGAGATGAGCCAGTACATGTTAGCTATAACCATTAATATAGATAGCCTCAACTCACAAATAAAAAGGAATACACTCAGAGTGAATCAGGAGACAGGATCTATCAATATGCTTTATACAAAAACAGATTTAGCACAAAAAGAAATTCATAGACTGAAAATCAAAGGAGAGAAAACAGTGCTCCATACAAAAGGGAACCAGAAAAAAGCAGGATAGCTTGCCCATCAACCAAAGAATGAATAAGTTATGGCATTTTTATACAATGGAAAGCAACTCAACTATAAAGAAAGATAACCTCAAGGCTCTTGTAGGTAAATGGATGTAACTTGAGATCATGCTCATGGATGAAATGGTTCAGAATCACATAGGTGAATATCATGTGGTCTCTCTAATATTAAAAAAACTGAAGGAGTTAGTGGGATAAAAAATGCACAATAGATGTGAAATTGAAAAGGGAGGAAATGTCTAAAAAGGGAAGGCAGTAGTCATTGTTAATTTCCTGTTATGTTGTTTTGAAGCCCTGTATTGTTTCCATTGTTCTGTTTTGTTTTGTTTAGTTTTTTCTGTTTCATTTTGTTTGATTTTATTATATCTGCTGGTATGGGCAGCTATTTCAAAGATGACAAAGTATATTATGGTAGTTATTGTTAATTTCCTCTAATCTTGTTTCAAAGTCCTATATTGCTTTCATTGTTTTGTTTTGATTGATTTTATTCTAGTTTGTTTTGTTTGATTTTATTATGTCTGATGGTACAGTCAGCTACTCTGAAGATAACAAGAGGCATTATAGTAGCCATTGTTGATTTCCTATTATCTTGCCTTGAAGTCCTGTATCATGTTTACTGTTTTGTTTTGATTGACTATTCTGTATTATTTGTTTGGCTTTATTCTCTTCAAAAGAAAAAGAAAATAAGAGAAATTCTTCTGATTGACTTGCTACTTCCAGTCTTTGCGCAAGTCTGTATAGACAGCAGAAAAAAATAAAACAGAATTTTAATATTCAAAAAAAATGTCCAGCAGTCCTGGTGATAACAACTGACCAGCAGCAGTAGCCCCCCAGAAAATGTACAGTTATCCCAAGCTATAAATCTAGCATCAGAGAGTTATTCTGAAAATGACTCCTCTTTACATGACAGGGTAGCTTTTGAGAAGGAATTCACTGCAGCACCTGCAGTACTATGGGGTGGTACAATCAGGAACAATTTCAAAAGAGGGCTTATTAGTTGAAGTAAAGCTGTTCTGGGGGTGAGAAGTCACAGAACAACTACACCTCAAGTTTCCTGGGGATCCCTTGAAACAGTATCTGTATGGCAAATAAGTGCAATTGGGTTTCTGTTCAGAAAGCCCTTATGGACACAAGATGTGTGAAAAACAAAGCATCATTACTCCTCTAAAGACCTATAACTTGTCAATGACTGAAGGCAAAGATATTGGAACGGACATTTATAGCTATGCATTCCTATGTCAAAAATTTGCTGCGATCTCTAAAACCAGACCCATGTCTATCACCGTGCTCTAAATTAAAGTCAAAATGGATCAAAGATCTAAATATTAAAACAGAATCACTAAATCTACTGGAGGAGAAAGTAGGTAGAAATCTTGAAGACATAGATGTAGGCAGAGAGTTCATAAACACAACCCAGACTTCACAGGAAATACTTCAAAGAATCAACAACTAGGATCTTATTAACAAGCTTCCATACATCAAAAGAAATCACCAACAGAGTGAAAAGACAACTCACAGAGTGGAAAAAGATTTTAACCAATTGTCCCTCAGACAAAGAAAGTACTTAAAACTAGAACATATAAAAAATGGAAAAAATAAGACCCACCCAAACTCAAAGACCCAATTCAAAAATGAGTGTCTGAGATGAATACACACTTCTCAGATGAGGAAATACAAATGGCAAATAAATATATGAAAAAATGTTGAACATCAGTGGTCATTCTAGAAATGCAAATTAAAACAACACTGAGATTCCATCTCACCCCAGTAAGAATGGCTATCATCAAGAAATCAACCAATAACAAATGCCAAAGAGACTATGGGGAGAAAGGAACACTTCTCCACTGTTAGTGGGAGTGTATTCTGGTGTAATCACTGAGGAAAGCAGTAAGGAAATTCCTCAAAAAGCTAGGATTCAAGGTGTGTTCAACCCAGCTATTCCTCTTCTGGGTATCTTCTCAGAAGAATTAAAAACATCATAACAGTGATATATGTGCACCCATGTTTATAGCAGCACAATTTGTAATAGCCAAATCTTGGAAACAACCCAAATGCCCATCAATTGAGGTATGGATAAAAAAGATGTACTCTTTTTTTTTTATTTTAAATAAAATAAAACCAAGCAAAACAAACTGGTTTAAGTGACGCCGAACTTCAAAACAAAAGGAAGTCAACAATGGTTACCATAATGCCTCTCGTCTTCAAAATAGCTGCAGATACCTTCAGACATAGTAAAAATCAAACAAAACAGAACAGAATAGAACCAATAAAAATGAAATAATAAATGCAATAAAGGACTTCAAAACAAGATAACAGTAAATCCAAAATGGCCACCATAATATATCCCATTATCTTTGAAATAGCTGCCCATTCCATCAGATATAATAAAATCAAATAAAACTAAACAGAATAAAATCCAACCCAACAAAACAGTGAAAATGATACAGACTTCAAAACAAGATAATAGGGAATTAACAATGGCCACCACCCTCAGGAAGAGATTCCCCATAGATTCTACACTATGTATTGTCATCCTGCAAACAGATGACCAGACTGCCGGCTTCAGACCTGAAAAGTCAGTGAAACACTAAGCACCACAAGCATTAAATTGTATCCTACCTCAATAGCTATCTTCGCAGCCCACACCTCTCCAGATCAGCCAGTTGCCTAAGGGGTGGAGAGGTGGCTCTTCTTATTTCCCAGTCTGCATGCAGAAGGGGCTGGCATCTGTTCTCCCCACAGTGGCCCAAACATGGCACTGACTCACAGGGTTTAAAAAAATAGAATAGTTTTTAAAGTAGTTAAAAATAATAGAGACCCCAATAGTTTTTTTTAAAAAAATAGAGAAACCCAAAGATGTCTCTGAGACTACCAGCCCAGTGAACAAAAGGCAGGAGGGTGCAGAGAGGGTTTGCTTCTTGGTGACTTCTTGTTCTCTTCCCCTGCAGACTGCAAATGGCACTGACTCACAGGAAAAGGCTGGGGTCTGGCTGCCCTTCTGGCAGCCCACAGATGCAGTCTTTTTATACAATGAAGTATTACTCAGCCTTAATAAACAATGAACTTGAGAGTTTTATAGGTAAAACAATGCAACTCGAGATCATACTCATAAGTGAAATAAATCAGACTAACATGTATAGGCATTGTATTGATTCCCTGGTGTGAGAAACTGGAAGAGTAAATAAGTTCTAAAATGTATAATAGATGTTGTGAAATGTGAAGAAACTGTTCAAAAGTAAAAAGGAACTAGGACAGGGGAAAGGGGAAAGGAAGGAGGGGAAAAGAAAAAAAATATAAGCTAGTTATACTACTAGTACCTCCTAGTTATTGAAAAGGAATGCTTGTGCGAATATTGATTGGAGAATATTTTATGCCCATATCTTGTACTCTAAGTAACTAATTTAAAGATTACAATACACAATTTAGTAACTGTTGTTACTGTCCTATTATTTTGTTATAAAACTTTGGGTTTTTTCCATAAAATAAAAAAAATTAAATTAAAAAAGTCAGTGAGATCTCAAATAAATAACCTAATGATACATCTCAAGGTCTTAGAAAAACAAGAACAAATCAAAACCAATAAAAGAAAAGGAATAATAAAGATCAGAACCAAAATTAATGAGATAGATACTAAAAGAAAAATACAAAGATCAAAAATAAAGAGTTCATTCTTTGAAAAGATAAACTCTTAGCTGAAGTCCAATGGTGCTTTTATTCTTTGATTTGATTGGTTTAAGTCTCTCTTCTACTATTTGATTGCAATATGTGAGACCATATAAATGGCTTTTTTGAAGAAAACAAAGGACATTAAGGTAGACATTGTTGATTTCTTGTTATCTGATTTGAAGGCCTGTAATGCTTTCACTCTTTTATTTTATCTGGTTTTATATTGTTTTGTTTTGTTTGAGTTTATTGTGTGTGAACAACCATTTCGAAGAAGGCAAGAGACACTAGGGTAGCCATTGTTAATCTCTTGTTGCTATGTTTTGAAGACCTGTATTGCTTGCAGTGTCCTGTGCTGAAATGCTATGTTGTGTGTGACTCTATTCTGTTTTGTTTTGTTTTGTTTTGTTTTGTTCTATTCTCTTTAAAATAAAATTAAAAAGAAAAAAGATAAACTCAGTCAAGCTAGCCATAAAGACAGAACACTCAAATCTTCACAATTAGACATGAAATAGGGATGTTAACAACAGATATCACTCAACTCCAGGTGATTATTAGGGGAAAACCTATATTCTAGTAAACCTAGAAGAAATAGGTAAGTTTCCAGACAAATGTGACCTACCAAAATTGAACCAAGAGTATATTTTTTAAAACCTAAGAAGAGCAATAACAAGCCATGGGACTGAAACAGTAATAAAAAGCCTCCCAGCAAAGAAAACCCTAGCCCAAATGGGTTCATTGCTAGATTTTTGCCAGGTCCTTAGTGCAAAACCAACACTAATGCACCTCAAACTATTCTATGATAAAAATGAAAGGACTATGCTGTAATAAGGGTGTATAATGGAATGAATTCAATACAGGACACAGAATTTATAGGATTATTTTGTAATAGTCATCCAAAGAGTCAAATGCAAAAGAGTGTATGACATCTTTCCACACAATAGAGACTAAAGAGTCCAGCTGAGGGTCTGAATTCTACAGCAATGTCCTGCATGAGTCCAACTGAAGCCCTAGAGCCCATGGCAATGTCCTGCACAAGTCCATCTAGGGGTCTAGAGCCCACATCAATGTCTCATGCAAGTCTGTATCAAGGATCTGCACTGGGAATCCCCAAAGGTTAGTGGTGGAAGCTAGAAAGTCTGCACCAGTGGGATGAAGGATCTGTGCCAGCAGGTTGAGGAATCTGCACTGGAGCCAGGAAATGATGCTCAAGGTAAGACAGAGCTGCCCTCAAAGAAAACTGCTGCCATCCTCAGTGACAGCAAGGACTGGAGCTCCTCTGATGATAACAGCTGAGCTCCTATCAGGAAAGCCAGAGTGACAAGCTTCTCCAAGAGAGTCAACAACATACCATCTTCCCTTCTGGATCTCTTTTTATGCTGTTAGCAAAAATCCTCAGGTGAGCCATCCACACCCAGCACCACACTAATTCTGTTCAGCGAGGTGTTACAAGTTGACCATTAGCTAATCCACCACAGAATGCTTCCAAACTTATTCTCTAAGGCCAACATCACCCTCATCCCTAAATAGGACATGGATATAAGTAAACTATAAACCAGTATCATTGTAAAACTCCTGAATAAAATACTTGCAAACCAAATTCAACAACACATTTTAAAAATTATACACCATGATTGTTGGTTTCACTCCAAGGATGCAAGGATGGCTCATAATACACAAATCAATTGCCATAATTTATCACATAAATAAACTTAAGAATTAAAATCACTTTATCATTTTAATTGATACAGATAAAACCTTCAACAAAGTATAGCATCACTTAGTTATGTCCTAAAGAAAGTAGGTACTGAAGAATCATACTTCAATATAGTAAAGACTATTTATGTCAAATTCACATCCAACAGCATTCTAAATGAGACAAATCTGAAAACATTTCCTCTAATGTAAGGAACAAGATAGGTCTATCCATTCTCCACTCCTACTCAATATACTACCTGAAATTTTAGCCAAATCATGTAGACAAATGAAATAAAACAGATTTTTAAAAATAGGAAAGGAAAAATCAAATTATACTTATTTGCAGATGATGATGATTTTATAGTTAGAAGACCCTAAAGGTTTGTTATGGTTTATCTCTAGATGTCCCTCTCAAGCCTCATGCACTCATAATAGGGGATTCTAGGAGGTGACTGGATCATGGGTGTGTGTTACTGGATTAGTCCACTGATTGGTTTAGCACAGTTTAGGGTGTGGATAATGCATTTACTGAAGGAGGAATACTCACCCTCTGGGTGTGAGTGGCACTAACCAATAGGCTTGTAGCCTGGATGAAATAAAAAGGAAAAGAAGGGAGCCTTGCTGCTTCTGGCCTGCCATCCTCTCTTTCTTTAACTTGTGGGTGTTAGGTATTTTCTCCCAGCAATGAGAATGTAACTAAGACAAAACTCCACCAAAATGCTTTCATAAGTGATAAACAAATTCAGCAAAGTAGCAGGATATAAAATCAGTATTAAAAATCAATGTTTCTATACACCAATGATGGACTTGCTGAGGAAAAACCCACATGTATAATCCTATTCACAGTAGCATCAAAGAAATAAACCTAGTAATCAACCTAATCAAAGAGGTAAAATAAAAAAACCTCTACAATGAAAATTACAGAACTAAAGACAGAAATTGAAGAAGATACTAGAAGACAGAATGTCCATTTTCATGCATAGGCAAAATTATTGTTAAAACATAGACGTATATTGGTGTTAAACTTTTTGTGTGCTTTATACATTCTAAATATTAATCCTAGAAAAATAGGATTATTGGAAGCACTTTCTCCTGTTCTTTAGGATTTTTCTTCACTCTGTTAGTTTTTTTCTTTACTGTGAGGAACTTTAAGATTTGTAGGTCAGGTGAACAGCTGGAAAAGAAGGCAGGATTTGTATGTTAGAGTCTTGAGGCAGAATTCCTTTACTGGAAACCTCAGTTTTTGTTCTAAAGCTTCACCTGGTTGGATCAGGCTCACTCATGTTACGTAGATAATTTCTTTTAGAGTCATCTAATTATAGATTTTTAGCACCTCTACAAAATATTTCACAAAACATCTAGCTTAGTGACTTACCGGACAACTGGGCAACACAGAATACTCAACTTACACATGAAATTTAACTAATACTAAAACCAAAGTAAACCCCTATATCTGTCACATTAACACCTTCCTGTGAAACCCTAAATTTCTAAAAGCTCACTGTGCAAATGCAATATTAACTTTATCATCAGTGTCTACTATTCTATGAATATAGAGTACATGTAGATGAGACTTTACAAAAACATCTGCCATTATAACCTACATTGGTATTCTAAAACACCATCTTCAGATGAACCGAGACTATGAGTGATAAATTTGGAATCGTTTTTCAGAATAAAGAAAAACTCTGAAATAATCTCCTTCGCAATTTACTCCAAATATTTTATTTGTTAATCTCGCTAAAGACTAAAATTGCCTGCTAAACTAGCGAAGAAATTCGTGAGCTTTTAGCAATCATGCAGGCATTTTTCAGTGGGTAAATCAAATCATGGTAACATTTCAACTTCCTGAAGTTACCATCTAAAACAGCTCTGCTTCCTTTTGCCTGTAGATATAACTATTCCGCACTTTGAAAACCTATCGGTTTACACAATTCACATAATGTCAACATTACTTCTTATTTATAGCCACTTCTCTTGCTGGAACATCTAAATCCTAATCAATTTCTTTTTTAAAAGGAAAAATATTCTAACCTGATAATTTCATTGATTTCACATACTGGTATTCTTGATTAGCATGCTGCCCAATCATTCAAATTTCTCACTGAATTTACTGCCTCTAGATTTATTTTTTATATTTATGTTCATCAACTCAATTATTATTTGAAAACCATGATGAGTTTTCCTGATCATTTGGTCTGATATTTCCAATCCTGGTGCATAGCATATTTTGTTTAGAAAATATTTTTCTCCACTCAAAAAGAGTAAGTAGTAATATACTTCCATTTATTGCTGATACACTAATAACATCTTGTCAACTAGGAAGATTATCTGCTTATCTCTTCAGTCTGATATACATCTGTATTTGGTTGAATTATGTTCCAAAAATATATGCTTAAGTCCTAACCCTGGACACTGATGAATGTAATCTTATTTGGAAAGAGGGTCTTAGCAGGTGTAATCCAATTAAGACGAGGTCATATTGAATTAGATTGGAGTTTAAGACTAATGACAGATGTCCTTAAAAGGGGAGAGCAGTTTGGAAACTCAACACATACATGGAAGAAGGGCAGATGGAAGCTAAGGCTGGGCTGATACAGCTACAGGCCAAGGAACACGACAGATTGTCAGGAGACACTGTGAGACAAAGAGAGGCATAGGAAGATTCTCCTATAGGGCATTTGGAGGAAGCACGGCCATGCTAATGCCTTGATTTGGACATACAACTTCCAGAATTACATAGGAATAACTTTCTGTTATTTTAAGCCACCAAGTTTGTGGTAATTTATTACAGCAATGATAGGAATCTAAAACATCATAAAATACTATTCCACATTCCTGTGTGTATTCAACTGTTGAAGTGCTTGGTTTACCCCAAATTTGTTCAGCCTCTAACTCTATGATGCCCCAGTTATTTCTTTACATTGATAACAACATGCTACATTCACAAAAATTTTTTCTTGAAAAATCATTTATCTTTGGAGAAATACCATGTAGCAGTATTATTTTGTATGACTGCAAATATTATTGTCATTGTTTCCATTTTATAGGTTAAAACAAATGATACTCAGGGAAATCATACAATTAGGAGGACAGGAGAGGTAACATATTGAACCCCAAAGTAGAAATAAACTTGACATCATTCTATGTGCTACAATTGAGATTAAATTTTGAGACTAGCCAGTATATATACAGTGCTCAGAAAGTATGTTAGAATAAATTACTATGATGCCTTCCAGCTTCTGCTTGTACACTTACAAAGTTGGTCAAGATGGAGGCCATTTCAGGAATAAACATGACAATCTTTATAAGTTCCTTTTGTATCATTCATGTTTGAATACTTAGTTATATTTCTATATATACTTCCTAATAACTTTCTATTCAACATAAATTATTTTATCTACAATGTGCATAATTTGGGGACTATAAAAGAATAAAATGTTCCATATTCATACACACAGACACATATGGCATTCTGTGAAAGAGCTAGCTTTCTTCCTTGATTTTACACACCTTGAGCATGACCTTAATAATTAAGTGATTAGCAGTGGGATCTACAACCAAAGGTTTCATAAAGATAATCAAAATCCCTCATTGCAAATGACAGCTGAGCCACCCTGTGAGGGAAATACAGGGTATCGAAGATATTGGCTGCTCGGAAACCAGGCTGGGTCATCTGACTTGTTTTTGCAAGTGAAGGATGGGTAGTAGTGATACATGTCTGTTACTTATTAATGGTTGTAAGAAGTCTGGCAAGCTTCACCATTCCCCTCATACATCTATATGCACCATGAGAAGAGTATTCCTTAGTACACTGTTAGTTCCAGAATAAGGCTATATTCAGACTACATCTGAACCCAACCAGCAGCCTAGAGCCAAATTCAGCCAATCCCAGCTACCCCCAGCTACCAACCAGTGGAGCACATCGGAGACACTAGATCTCAAAGCAATGAGTGAGAAACAAATGTTGTTATAAGCAACTGAGATTTGGGAAAATATTTGTTACACAATATTTTTACAGAAAAAAATTAACAGAAACACATTCCTCATAGTAGAAAAATGTTACCTTTCCTGTCCTAATTGTCCTCTTCTTGAATATGGATCAAGATAAAAACAGATTTCTACTGAGAAATAAAATGATGAAAATATTCCAATAAAACAACAATTTTAAAACTATTGGGTATGGTGGCTCTAGGTCACTAGAAGTTTAATAACTTCCCTTATTTTTATTCACCAACAGATTAGCATACAAGAGCGGTGAAGCACCATAGTTTCATCACAGAACACATCAAAAAAGAGCCAACTAATTTTCTACTGGCACTCTCATAAACTATGGAAGAAAGCATCAAGAGGCTAGAGGTGTCCAAGATAAATTACAGAGCACAGAAATTAAACCAGTATAGCCACCTATGAAGACAGAGCAGTTTTATTTTCTTTTAGGACTCTCAGTTCATAGTTCTTTTGGATATTGGGTAGCTTTTGCTGCCTGTCATCCATTTCACATACTTCAGTATGTTTAAGGAGGATTACCTCTTCCCTTTTGAACACATATGCAGAAATGTTTATTAGAACCTTTGGTCAGGCATGGTAGTGCATGCCTATAATCCCAGCACTTGGGAAACTGAGGCCAGAAAATTGCTGCAAGTTTAAGGCCAGTCTGAATACATAGTGAGTTTAAGGCCAACCTAACCTATGGGGCAAGACCCTACTTCAAAAAAGAAAGAAAGAAAAAAAAACAGTAAAAAAGGAGCCTTTGTCTTTCTCTTAGCCAACCTAGACAAAACAAATATTTCTTTTCTAGAATGTGAATCATGTGTTTATGACACAAAAACTGAAAGTAGCTAGAGAAAATTAATTTGAGACCTCAGCCTGAGCAAAATGGTGCAGACATTTCAGCCACCAAGACCACCCAGAGATGCTTGGTTCTTGTCTGCTCCAGGCCTATGATTGGGCCTCTTCTCAGTCCTGTATATTAACACCACCTTCCTAGAAATTCCTTTTTATTATAAACTAGCAAGAACTGATGTTTCTGCTTGAAACTAAAGAACCCTGTGTGGCACTACAAGAAAATATGAAAAGAGCTTTGAGCTGTAAGAGGAGAAAAGAGGGGGTAAACAGTAGAATGCCTCCTTTAGTTAAGAAAGAATAGGGCCTGTGTTAGCTTCACTGTCCAGGTTTGTAATTACAGACTAGATTAAAAAATGAAGCATGACTTAGAAAGATAATTTATAATTATCCAAACTTTTCTGACAGAAAAGAAATGGATAGGTATGTGAGCAGAACGCAGTCATTTGTGTTCTAGAACATAAACTGTGAAATATACATTATGTTGGTATGCTTGTCATTGAACAGGACACAATTAAAATGAGCATCTGTCTCTTGGACTTTACATCACAACTGCAGACCTTCCTCATAACTTTATGTTATGGCTCGTGTCTAGATGCCCCTCCAAAGCTTCATGTGGTCATAGGTGAGGCTTTCCAGAGGTGGCCAGATCTACACTGTGCTATGCTGGGACTAAGTGTGTGTTGCTTGGATTAAGGATGTGTGCTACTAAATCGATCCACTGATTGCTCTGGCATAATGAGAAAGCCCACCCTGGACATGAGTGCTACCCACCCTAAGGGCACATAGCCTGGATAGAATATAAGGTGCGAAAAGAGGGCTGCTCTACTCACTTGCTACTGCTGCTTCTATACTTTACTACTTTGCTGTGTTCTACTTGCCATGAACTGTTCCCCCTCTGCGATGCCCCTCTGCCATGTCATCCTACCTTGGAACCAACCTACTATGGACTGAAACCTTTACAAACTGTGAACTACAACAAACCTTTCCTCCTTTAATTTTGGGTGTTGGTTATTTTGTCTCAGCAAGAAGAAAAGTAACTAAGACACCTTGGAGAGTCCTTCCCTATGACCTTGCAAAGCCTGTTAAACTAGGTCCAAAACCCCAGAAGACTTCCCAAGGGGAAAGTGCACTTCAGAGAAGTTCATGAGCCAACTGGGCCTTTTAAGGATCCAAGGTCTTCCACACAAGTACTTTGTATTCTTTTAAAGTTCCACAATTAAAAATTTATGTTTATTTGCATTTTCCATTGTTTCTACATCACCTTAAATTATTTATAAATTTTTAGTGATGGTATTTGAACATTATTGTTTTCTTTTTTTTTTTTTTACATTATTGTTTTCTAAAACTATTTAATTTCCAACTTCCCAAATTTAAACTATCCATTCTATTCATTTTCTAAACTCAGGTAGTTTTTCTGGTCTAATCCTTAATTGCCCTGAGTTAAAAGGATTGCTTCACAATACTGCTGAAAGCCAGGATTGACCTAATATCCACAACAGCCTTGAGTGGCAAAATAGCACTGTGCACAACAGAACTGAGTGCAGCCAGCTTGCTTCCCAGACACGCTGCCATCCCTCCAGCCCATTCTCCTCATCAATCTCCACCACACGAACACTGCAAGCACATTCTTAATTTTCTTGACTAACTTATCAGCAGCCCCATTAATATTCTAAATGATCCTCTCTGGAAGACAAATGGCTTCACCATTTGTCTTCTTTAAACATTCTCCAGTCACAAAATATGGCCTCAAATTCCCTGCTATAAAATTTTAGAGCATAATCTTTTTTCATTTGCTCCCCAAAAGTGGGACCTCCTATATTCTCAAGGGGAATAATTGTATATTTAGATCCTCATAACCCCACTCATGCTTTCAGCAAGTATTTCTGCAGCATCTATCATGTACTAGGTAGTCTCAGAGATTTCAAAAGTACAAAGTCAACAAAAATTCCCATCCACATGGAGTTTACAATTCCAATGAATAAATACTGTCATTAAACAAATCATTGCATTAAACTTAGAGTATACCAGAAAAATAATGCAAGACAGGGGGAAAGTGAATGCTAAATATGGGAGAAATTGTGACCTTAAGTGAGGCAGTCACTGAAGGCTTCACTAAGAAGGCAACAACATTATAGGGAAGTCGAAGAGGGTGAAGGGATGACTCGCCCCCTAGTTTTATGGGGGAAAATATTAGAAGAAGGTACAAAATATACTAACTCCCAAAGTGAAAACATGCAATTAGTTGCTTCTGGTCAGGACTACACCCCAATTTATTTCCTAGTACATTTTCCCTCTTCATTCAGTGTCTGCCTCTATTTCTTTATTTTAAAGAAAAAAAATCAATAAAAACAATGGTACAAAATTTCAACACAAGATTGCAGGAGAGTAACAATGGTTAGTATATTGTGTATTGTTATCTTCAAGGTAGTTGCTCATATTACAAGATACAGGCATGAAACACTGATCAAACAATATAGGCACAAAGCC
>RJWT010007304.1:0-13966 GCA_004365215.1 Cuniculus paca | reverse complement strand
AGTTCAATCCCTGGTGCCGCAAAAATAAATAAATAAATAAATAAATAAAATTTTAAAAATATAGGCACAAACCCTTCTTTTCAATGAACTAATAGCAATTAGTAGTACTATTTTGTACATATTTTTTTCCTTTTCCCTTCCTTCTTTTCTCCTTTCCCCCATCTCAGTTTCTCTTTCCTTTTGAACAGTTTCTTCTCATTTCACAATATCTGTTATACATTTTTGATGTTATTTACTCTTTCAGCTTCTTACGCTAGGGAGACAATACAATGTTTACACTTGTGAGTCTGATTTTACTTATGAGTCTGATTTTACTTATGAGTATGGTCTCAAGTTGCATCCATTTCCCTATAAATTTCTTAAGTTTATCCTTCTTTATAGCTTAGTACTATACTGTATAAAGTAGAGATGAGCTTAGAAAAATGATGGAAACAAAAAATTCCCAACATAGGAAAGAAATGGAATCCATGAAAACAATCCAAATAGAAATCCAAGAGATTAAAACCTCCACTTAAAGTATATGCAACAGATTGAACAAAGGAGAGGATATAATATCAGATCTTGAAGACAGAATTGCAGCTAGTGATCATGAAAAGAAAGATACCTTAAAAATAGCAACAGATCATGAAAAATCAATCCAACAGCTACAAGATGAAGCAAAGAAGAATAACATGAGTTTGATTAGGGTCAATAAGAAAGCTGGAGATGAACAAAGGCCATAAAAAATTCTTCACAGAAATAATGGCAGAAAACTTCCCAAGCATGGATAATGAATTTGACATACAAATAAATGTAGCATATAGAACTCCAAAGAGCCATAACCAAAATAAAACTACACCAAGACAAATAATAATATTTCAGAAATTTATTACAAGAACAGAATATTAAAAGCTGTTAGAGAAAAGAAACAGATCACCTATAAAGGAAAGCCCATCAGAATCACAGCAAACCTGCCTCTGTTTAAAAGCAACTCTGATACAAGAATCTCATTGCACATCTTATTCCAATGTCCATCTTTTGCCATAGGTGACCCCACCCAAACAAAGCTAATCAATTCCAACCCCAACTCTACCCATCAAGTATAGATACCACTTGAAGTACACATATAGACTCTGAGACTTTACTGCCACCCATGACGGAGTATCTCACAGCTTTCTCAGAAACCATTGTGTCCGAATTTAAAAGCTCATCTTTCTTGCAAAGCCTGTTTTTGTTTGTTTGTTTGTTCATTTGTTTGTTTGTTTTCCTGTCCCTACCATCTCAAGTTGGAAACCTTTGATATATACAAAACTTTTTTACTTCTTTCCACTCTCTCCTCAGCCTGTAAAAGAACCTCAGGACATTCTTCCTTGTATATATGTGATACAATGGGCCCTCAGTAAACTCCCAAGGTCTTAGCAAATGTTGGTGACCTCATTATGCCTGCGTGATCAATAAAATCCTGCCCATAAATTACATTTATCTCTTCTCAATTCAGTGCAAACATACATACCACCACTATCATAACTCACACCCTATTTTAAACACATCTTTAATAATAAAATTTGTTTTTATAGATTTTTTTGGAGATTTCTAGATACACTACTAATAATTTAGACTAAATATTAAGGAAATCTCAGCCATTCATAGATTTTCAAAAATACACTTAGACTCCAACATTGTTAAATGAAAATATCTAGTTACATAGATTTTCTATAACAGGTAGTTAAAAAGTATATTTCGCTTATCAGTAACCTAATTGTTGTAATCAATAACCTAATTGTTGAGGCTATAAACTATCCAACACCTCAGTAAAAGCAATGCTTCAGCATCTTTCCTTAATGTTGCAGAGGCTATTATTATGAGGCTATTATGAGAAGGAAAAAAAGAGGTATTGAATTTTCTCCACTGATGAAAAGAGGAAAAATGTTTAAACTCTCATTATCACTCCTCCTACTCCAGTTTGAGTATGGTCATTCACACATTTGCATAGCTTAAAAGCAGTATGGACCTTGATCAGACCAACCAGAAGCCAAATTCTTCATCATTTTAGAGTAACAGAATTCCCCCTAGAATTGCACTTCTGACTGGATGCATGATTTAGAAATGTTATAACCAAATACCAGAATTTTTTGCAAGACCTGATGTTAACTTAAAAATAAGATTCCCACCTTAACGCTAGGTGGACCCTTATACATTTTTAAAACAATTACCTGTACATGGTCTCATTTAATCATCATAAATACCCCCATGAAACATGACAGGCAAGTAGAGCTCAGAATATGAGAAATGGGAAGGTAATTGAGAATTCGCTTACACAAAACAATGAAGTTCCTTTACTTAGATATTCTCTAGAGCCATAAAATAATCTCATTTTACAGATAAAATCTCCAAGGCCCGAGGAAGTTGAGGCACACCAATTTCACGCAGTGTGTTATTATAATCCTGTTTAATAAATGAAGAAGGTGAAGCATAAAAAGGTAAAAAGCTTACTTAGCAGCAAAGGCAGACATGGAATTGTTATCTTTAAGCCTTGAGCATTTTCCATTTCTATTGCATGTTACCTTTAAGTCGAAATTGGAACTGCACATCTAAGAGCTACCGGGATGGTCTAAAACTCCTATAGCCATCACGGGACTCAATTTCCTGGTAGAAATCAGTACTTAGGAAAGTCTTATTTAAAATCATCACCTACCTGCAAATGAAAACCGTCCCAACAGGGATAAGAAGGAGCATCTGCCTGCCTTGTGCTTAATCGAACACTACAGAGCTGCTGTCTGTTTCGATAAATGCTACTGGGGTTTTCTTGATTTCTGAATGAGTTCTTAGTATTGCTCTCTTGAGTTCTTGTGTGCTGTCTCTCAGTATTGTCATTGTCTTCTTGCCTGGAATTTTATGTGTAATTGTCTGTTCCACCATTGACTTTTCTGAAACCAATCTTCCTTGTCTTTTGTAATTATGGAAAGCTGTTCTCTTTACAGGCCACACACTGTAGATATCTAAAACCTGGAGAGAAAACACTGTAATTGTAATTATAATGGATTTCATATTCTTATTATTCATGTTGGAGACAAAGCATGCAGTAAGGATTCATTAACCGTCTTCTTTAAAACTCAAGAAAAAATAGTACATATTTTAGAGCTCAGTCTTTAATTTTAAAGGAATCCTTTTAAGAATTTTTATACACAATCTATTTTTACTTCCATCTATCTGAGTTTTAAAAAATTGAGGTCTTCTAGTTGGACAATACAAATAAAAGTAAAGCCAACTGTAGCTACACCCAAACCAAAACCAATTGATCTTGTTCTCCTGGGACAGACCAATCTTCAAAACCAGAAATCATTTTGAAATTCTGAAGCCCAGTAGTAGCAAAACTACTAACTGCTGATTATTATGCAGGTCTTGCATTAATCTAATTAAGTGAAATGGAAATCCAATTTCAAGCATTGTTGTACAAATTTGCATATGACACAAGTAGTCAAAAATCTGTCTAAAGTTAAATGAAGCACATGTACAGTCTTCTTATCAATTTGAATTTGGCTTTTCCACTCATCCCTATTTTGAAATGTAGCATTCTCAACATCTGCAAACCATTCATGGCCCTAATACTGTTGTTAATAGCTGCTTGCTGTAGCACTGCCAACTCTCTCATTGAGCATTAGTAACAAGGAGTGGGCACAGTGTAAGTCTGTATTTTTGAAGAAAGATCTTCTGGGAATTTCTGAGAAAAAAGAGAAGCAACTAGATTCCATACTTACTGCCAAGTCAGTTCCTCTAAGAATTTAGGAAAATGTGGGCAACAGGAGATCATTTTTTTTTAACCAACTACTCAAAACTTAGATACCTCCCAAAAATCTCTTCTGAAATCTTCAAAAATACAAGTCATTAGTTTCTTTAAAAAGAAAGGGGCTATGAAAATGGACCAACAAACAGAAAGCATGAGAAAGTCAGCCTCAGGGTCCCTTGTTCCCTGAAATTTCCCACGGAATTATCAACCATTTGCCTCTACTCCAGTTGGATGGAATACCTAGTGTCATCACACCCTAACTTCTGCATCTAATGTATAGCCCAGTATAGACACAGGTGGAACAGTCAGGAAAGCTGAGTCTTTGCTGTGAACACAGATCTTCCCGGAGTCCTAGAGAATGACCCATGCTCCATCAGTTTCTCTCACTTTGACATTCAATATGTTCTGATTAAAGAGCATGTGTCTTGAACAGTAGAGGAAAATGTTCCACTCACAATCTGCCTGTAACATTGTGATTTACCAGTAGCAGCTAACAAAAGGAAAATAAAGCATAAGAGTGAATTCAGAGTGCAAGGAGAGAAAATAATGGGAGCAGACGCAATAAACAACAAGCTTTTATAAAGAGCCATCATGCCAGGAAAAAAATTGATTGCTTTTACACTAAGAATTTCAAATGAAGGGCTAGAGATGCACATTAGCTTTTGAGGTTAAGTATTCTACACAATATCTCAAAAGATAGTGAATTATAGCTGGCGTTGTAGTTCAGTGGTCGAGTGTGTGGTTATCATGCATGAGACTCAGGGTGATATTCCAGCATCACCATACCTCCCCCAAAAATAATGAATTAACTCAGAGAAACTTTGGGGTAATAATGAGTAGTACAGCCTAGTGGACATATTTGACTATCTTCTCTGCACTTTTCATAGGGTGTACAAATGAGTAAGACATAGTCTCTTCGTGCTTGAATAATTTCCAGCTAGTGAGCCGAAATAGTTCAGGAAACCAGAGAGTCTTTGCCTTGGGGTCAAAATCTGGATTGCGAAATTGGCACAAGGTCACAAATTCTCCTTTTAAGTGTCATTTTTAATCCTATCTCCTCCTTATATAGCATGTTAACTTGCAAAAGCAGAAAACGAAAGACCCATTTCTACAGAAATCTGTTCACCAGGTAACCTATTGCCATGGACTGGCTCAAAGCTTGAGCACTTAATACTATTGACCTTTAATTTTTGAATACAATGGTTCTATTTTCCAATAGATATTTTTAAAGAAAATAGTTAATAATGCAGAAGTGTTTTTTTCATCCAAACTGATTCTTTCATTTTAAAGTATGCATGTCTGCATATATACCCAGAAGTATATGTTAATTCAATTTTTAGTTTTTTGAGGAACTTCCATACTATTCTCCATAATGGTTGTCTACTTAGATTTTTTTGTCTGTAGAACAGGAATAATATGATACTTGTTTGTTTTACTTACCCGTAAGGTTTTGAGAGGTTTAAATAATTAAAGCTTGAAAGAATATTTGTAAATAGTAGAGCCTTCCCTTTAATAGTCGTCATCATACTCAGGAAACCCAAGATTGCTAAGCTAGTGGCTGCAGTTCTCATCTACAGACCTGTAGGGAAGATGTGCCTGAGAAAGAACTGCAGAAAGCTTAAATAAAAAGAATTCAGTTTCTCACAGATCCAAAAGACCAACAACACAAGGCAGAACAGTGAGTAGCACAGTACACTAGAATTGATACAAGTGAGATATTGTCCTACCTATACAATCAAGAACATGGTTTGGAAAAGTCAAAGCATACACAGTTTGTGCCTCATTAATCATCTCTGAATATGTTTTGTGCTTTTCTCATAACAAGCCAGCTATTTCTAAAAGATATAGTTTCACTAAAATCACAGAAAATTAAACAGTCCACAATATTCAACCTCAGAATGTGGATTTGTGCCACAATATTGAAAGTCCTCAGGGAAGACATAGTGGGTTAAATAAATTAATTGTTAAACTAGGATGTTGAGTAAATTCAGATCCCCTTGAAAATGTTCAGCTACCAATAAATATTCCAATTTTTAACTCAAAATTCTACAGTCTACAGTCAAAACTCTATCCTATATGCTGTAATTCTTTGTAACTGATCAATTGAATATGTTTATACTTGTTTTAAAGAATCCAGAGACTCACTGGGTCAATCAAAGTCGTTAAATGAATACTGCATAGATGACTTCTTAGCTTTTTTAAAGCCTTGGTAGTCCACTGAAATTAGAAACACAAAAGCAAACAGAATTGTAATGTGAAACTTCTTCCCCACAAAATACTTTTACCACATCAACAAATGGCGTGAGTGACCATGTATCTATCTGTCAGAGTCAATGCAAGAACCAGAAAACAGTACTACAGTATGAAGGAGATTCAGTAAGGAATCAAGTATGTTCAAAACCACTGAAAGGACTGAAGAAGTTAAACACAGGGTGCGGCCACTGGCCAGGCGTTTTTGCTTCAAAGTCACAACCCTTCAGCTATGACCAAGAGATTACTGAAAATAATCCATGGCCTTACACCTATGAATTGGTTACCAGAGGGTAGAAGGTGGCACCTGAATTTTGAAACTACACTCATCTTAAGGAGCCACGTTACCAGCTGACATCTCTATAGAAAGATCTCTTCCGCTCCCTTCTCATCCCATGCATATACATGTCTCTAGCTGAAAATACTTTCCATCATCATCCATGACAAAAAAGAAGTCTAAAAAACAGAGCTTTTAGCCTTCCAGCCCCATTTACATGGATTGGTTGGGATAAAAAGGAAGTAGAAGCAAATGCTGAGTATAAAAATTATATTTAACCCAGCATGGTATATGCAAAGCATTTATGTAATGTTATATGCACATTTAAGCATTTTGGAAGATTGAAAATATACAAGACAGGAATCTTTTTCTCAAGGAGCATTTTTTCTAAGAAGATGAGACTTGTGTGAATAGTTAACATCAGCAAAGAGAATTACTAACATTCAACAAAGAGAAAGTTATAGGATTGAGTATGAAGTTTTGTGGGTAAAGAAAATAGTAAGAAAATTGATTTTATGTTAGGCAAGACAAAAACAACTTGCTCTTTGTTATTAGTTCCTGCAGTATCTCAGTAATAAGAATAGCACTGTTGATGAGAGGAGATTTAAAACTCCTCTAGGGTCAAAACAGACTCACAACTTCAACTTACCTGCCTAGCTCACAAATTAGGTGAAAGTTTCCACAGCAAATAATTATTCAAATACATTCCATCATCACAAAATAAATTCTCTTCCACTGAAGTTATAAAGTTATCAGATATGAATAACAACAAAATATAGACCCAAAAGCAAAGCAGTACGCCAATTTGGGACTTTAGATAAATGAAAAACAGAAAAGAGGTCTCAAACAGAGAAGACAGGATAAAATACCTACACAGGCTTTGAGAAAAGATACGCAATAAAAATAAAAACGCCCTGATCATGATAGACAGCAGATAGATGGCCCAAGAGCCTAAGAAGTCTGCGTCTTTACCAAGGATTTGCTTCTAAATGGGAAATCACAGAGGTTTTTCTGGTCAGTTCTTGTTAGTTTCTCCTTTGTTCAAGTTGCCTGTGGCCAGATACTCTCCAGTGGCCACTCTGCAAATATACTCAAAGTCCATCCATGACCAGATTTTACCAGGTAACGCAAACAACACTGGCAGTGAAGAATCAGAAAGCACAAGTTATACTGTGAGCTGGAGGCTACAGCTAATGTGCCATGCTCATTGTAAGCATCAAATGATATATGACAATAATATTATCTATAAAAATAAAGTTAGATAGCTATTATGCAATAAAATTCCTTCCCATTCTAAGTAACCCTTCCTTGGTTAGAAGAAATCCTCATAATTTCTAACTCAATTTTTATGGTATTTATGTCTCTTTCAGAAGCAAATGTATCATAGAAAAACCTGATCTAGTGGCAAATTCCTATCTTCAGAATTTCTTTCTTTAGGATGGATTTCTTTCAGAATTTCTTTCTTCCAGGATTTTATTCCTTCCAACTCTTCATCAATTTTTAAAAATCAACTGATGTTAGCAAGAAATCATGTTTCTGGGAAACCCCATCAAACTTAGGGTTGTATGAAAAATAAACTTTGGAGCAAAACCAATATAAATAAAGGGGTTTGACCAATTTAGGATAGTTAAACACAATTCTATCCCACGAATGTTTTCTGTGTTCCCACAACACACCAGGTATCAAAGTAGGCAGTGACGATAGAAATGTGAAAGACACAAATCCAATCTTCTAAAAGATCATTTTGGGGAGAGAGAGACCTGTGGGAAAAGAGAAAATTATATTTTGGTAGCATAGATGCTATACTAGGCAAGTGCCTGAGGCCGAAGAAGCTTCTATTAATGTGAGTGGAAGAGACTTGCTAGGAAAGTGATATCTACACATTCAAGTAAAGAGAGGATCCTAACTGGACCACATTCTTCCTATGAGGAGAGAGACCAGTAATGTACTGAGAAGTTGTCATAGATTGTTCTCTGCTTGAAACTGGCTCTGTGGTTTGGAGGTAGATGGTTTACTGAGGAACCCTCTTGGATCTACACTTCTTTTTTTCTTTTTTGGTCTTTCTGAGACAGGGTTTCACTATGTTGTTTAGGCTAGCCTTGAATTTACTGTGTAACCCAGGCTGGCCTTGAACTCACAGCAATCCTCCTGCCTCAGTCTCCCGAGTGAAGGATTACAGGCATGTGCTACCATGTCCAACCTCAAGAATGAACACTTTTTTTTTTTTTGTCTTTTTGAGGCAAGGTCTCACTATGCAGCTCAGGCTGGGCTTGAGGTCACTTTGTAGCCCAGGCTGATTTTGAACTTGCAACAATCCTCCTACCTCAAGTTTCCCAAGTGCTGGGATTACAGGCATGTGCCACCACACCTGGCTCATAAGGTATCATCAGGAGTGATCAGAATTTTACTGAATCACTTAACATTCTTTTTTTTTTCTTGTACCAGGAATTGAACTCAGGAAATTGCGCTCATTAGACAGGTGCTTTGCCTCTGAGCTGTATCCCCGGATGGACACTTTTAAGAGAGTGAAGGAAGCAGAATGGAGTAAAAGGTGAAGTTGAAGCATGAGGCCAATACAAAAGAGATTTCAACTGATGCCAGAAGGAGCTCTGGCACTGGGTTGTTCTTCAGAGATGCCCTGAACTAAGGCAAAGGGGCAAGGCCTTCGAAATCCAACACCTACCAGTAAGCAGATGCAGGCTGCCCCCAAAGGACAAGGCAAAACTCAAGTGAAGCAGCTCCCTCTGTCAGAGGGCAGCTCCTGAGGATGGATCACCTGAGAGTCTTCAGCAGAGGCACTGGCACCATGAAGACAGAGGATCTGCACACTGTGCCACGGCCTCCACCGCAGGTATGAAAACTTATTTTCCACAGCTCATTCTTTGGGTTCAACAGGACCCTCTCTATTGCTCCATAGCAGCAAGAGAAACCACAGTGTGAGTGAACATTCTGGGATTCAATTAACACAGAGCGATATTTGGGTCTCACATTTCTAAGAGCCAACCTCATTTCCGTACTTTAGGCCTTTCTACCAAATGGATGACTTGGTAAGCTCGAAAAGGGGCTTAGTCCAAGAGAGTCACTGTTCCTGAAGTTAAAACATTTCCTCCAAATGCAAAAGATCTGTCACCATTATAGACTTTATCAGAAAATGAGTAACAATAACTATAAAATAGCATGACTAACTCTGAAGGTAAATAAACCACGAATTTTACATCTAGATCACTGTTTCCCTATTCAAAGTAGTTGGTTTCTTGTAATTTATATTTGATACTGCTTTGGAAACTGCTCTTCTGGAAATATTTTCCAAGCTTATGACATATTTTTATGAAAGAAATATGAAAATGTGGTAGAGAGAATTTAAGCACAGCAAAAATTAGTTCAAATTCTAACATTTAACACAAACTACCTATTTTTCGTTGGTCAAATTATTTAACCTTTCTAAGAATTTTTTAATGTTTTATTGTTATTTGTTTGGGAGATTTTGCTAGTTTGTTCTTCTGTAAGATCAAATTAATAACTATGGCTATAGAGTTATTGCAGAATTAAGTGCGTACATGTACCTAAGATTTTAAGCATAATAGTTATTTGGAGATGTTTAGGAAATTTTTGTTTTACTCCTCTTTTCCAAGCCATTAAAGGTATCAGAAAAAGGCAGTATATCTTTAACCTGAGACTTGTCCTTTTACAAAATATTTTTTGCTTTGAAATAATTTACAATTAGAGAATTTTTGCAAGAATAGTACAGAGAACCCCCAAATACCTCACACCTTTGGTCTCCTATGGTGTATATGTTACAGTAGTATGATACATACCGAATTACTGAACCAAGCATCAATATTGACTAACATCCATAGTTTATTTAGATTTCTTCAGTTTTTCCTTCATATCCTTATGTTTCAAGATGTCTTTTTAAATAGCCTAACATCCTTTAAAATAAAATATGATAAATAAGGTAAATAATAGTATTAACTTTCAAAAGGGAGTTATCAAAGTAAATAAACAGTTTTGTGTGGTTTATAAGCTGACTTTTATGACTGTTTCAAACAGAGGTTTCCCAAAATGCTGTCACCCCCAGCAGCATCGGAATTGGAGAGCTATGACAGGGGGCTGCATGCCGCTGGTATATAAGATTGCTTTCTGAACAAGCTTAGTGTACAAGTTCCCAAGCAACCTTCTAATAATTCTCACCTTTATCCCCTACTAATATGAACTGCCTTTCAAATCTAAGCAAAACTTAAATTGAGAGAAAATGGGGGAGGTGATCACCAAGACAGTTCAAGAGATCAGAATCTGCAGAAGTAGCTTTTATTTGGACTCATGACATAAACTGATTTTTCACAAATAAAGCACCACAGGAAAGCGCACCTCTACTCTCCAGTATTATTTCAGTCTTTCAAAAATCTTAATAAAATAAAGTTAGTAAAAATTATACTCAAAAACTTATTAGTAGTGATGGCTACACCCTGAGAGTCTCTTCCATGAATATTTGGTTTAAGGTTATAATAGGCTATACATTTCATTGGACATTTGTGGGGTTGTTTTGACTTAATCACCATACATCACATCCCTTATGCTGAAACCACGTTTTGAAAACCATTCTCACAGGTCCTCATCTGGCCGCTTGCATAGTTAATGTGGCTTCAATACAGAATACACATGCTACTGGTTGAGGGGCTGAAATATTCAAATCACTCAAGCATGTTATAGCTAAGGATTAACAAAATCCCCCCTTCTATGCTCCAGAGTAATTAAAATACGCAGTTATGGGCAGAGCTGAGAATTGGGAATGCACCTGAAATTTCATGAAGACTCATTAAACCATCAAAGATAATCCTAAGCAAAACATAGTTCTGTGTTTACTCCCTTGGTTTTTGCATTAAAACAAGACCATTTGCTTACCTCATGCAAAAATGAATGTGTTGGACTTCCACTTCTTGTATAACTCCTTTTGGATACACATTGCCTTCAAATTACAAGTTCCATGTTTCCATGATCCACAAGTGCACCAGTCCTGAGCCAACAGATATTAACACCTGGCAGAAAAACTAAAGGAAGTCAAAAACATGTGGCCTCTCATTTTATTTTCTTCAGAGTTGAAAGCTGATAACTGAACATTTTGTGGGAGGAAGACTCACAAACTCTCTGCTGAAGCACTGATGCTGTCTCATAAAAGGTTATTAACAATGCTGATACTACCTCCACAATGCTCATATTATACTGTTTTCTGGCTTCAACTCTATCTCTAACCTCAGTCATAACAGCTATGTTGATATGACGGGCAATTATGTGGAAAAGGGAAAGCTATGCCACTGTTCTCTGCCTTCCCTTAACCCTGACACTCTGAAGACTTTTCAACTCTTCTCAAGAGGAAGGGAAATTATCCAAAAAGGGAAGTTAAAGAAAACTCAGAGACAAAAGAAAAAAAAAGGAAATCTCAATGGACAGATGCTATTAGTGCAGAAAACCACCATGAAAATATTCCTTAGAAATGCTAACAATTCCCAAATTTCAACTACTTTTCATAGGAAAGGAGTGTTTCCTTCAATAAGTTAGAACAGAGAATGGCATTCACTTTATCCTTTCTTTATTGCTTCATACTTGTGTGATTACATCACAGTGACTGCATAGCAAAAGTATACTGGGCTCATGGCCCTACTCATAGTAGGCTTATTATACTTTCAAAGGAGAAATAATGTGCTAATTTACTTAAAACAGGGTCTTCAAGGTTCGTGTATGTGGTCACTGCAGAATTTTCTTCTTTTTATGGCTGTGTAACATTCCATGTATTTATATATCACATTTTCTTTATCCATTCATCCAACAGTGAGTATTTAAGTCTGTTCCACATCTTGACTATTACAAATAGTGCTATACAGAATAGGAGTGCTGTCTCCTCCAGATGCTGATGTCAGTTCTTTTGGATAAATACTCCAAAAGTGGGATTTCTGATTTGCTAGATCACATGATAGTTTTCTTTTCATTTCTTGTGGAACTGTCATACTGTTTTCCATAACAACTACACTATTTTGCATTCCTAATGAAAATGTACAAAGGTTTCCTTTTCTTCACACCCTCAACAATACTTTTTGTCTTCTTTTTATAATAGCCTTCGTAATAGGTAAGGGGTTGTATTTCATTGTGACTTTAATTTGAATTTCTCTCGTGACTAGTGACCCTTTTCTATGTTTATCGGACATTTGCATGTCTCTTTTGGAGAAATGCCTGTGTAAGCACTTAGGCCATTTTTAATAGTGTTACTAGTTTTTCTGCTGAATAAAATAACCCACTTAAATACTGCATGCTTCCACTTGCATGAGTTGTTTAAAGTAGTCAAACTAGCCTGGCCTGGTGGCGCACGCCTGTAATCCCAGCACTCGGGAGGCTGAGACAGGAGGATCATTGTGAGTTCGAGAGCAGCCTTGGCTACAAAGTGAGCTCAAGGCCAGCCTGAACAGCATAGTGAGACCCTGTCTCAAAAATACAAGGGCTGGGGATTTAGCTCAGCAGCCTAAGTGCCTGCCTGGCAAGCACAAGGTTGTGAGTTTGATCCCCGGTGCCGCAAAAAAAAAAAAAAAAAAAGTAGTCAAACTCATAGAATCAAAGAATGGTTGTTATCAGCAGTGAGGCAGGACAGAGAGATAGGGAGTTGCTAATCAGGGGATATGAAATTTTAGTAATGCAAGATGACATGTTCTAGAGACCTATAGCTAGCAATAATACGTCTTACACTTTAAAATCTGTGAAGAGGGTAGATCTCATGTTAAGGGTTCTTACCAAAATAAAATTTTAAATATATTTATAAATATAAAAAAGGAGTTGAGAAACAGTGTGAATGTGCAGGCTCTCCTGTCCAATACAAGTGATGGCTGGCATGAGAGCTAAGTAGGAAAGTGGACAAGGTCCAGGTAAACTCTGCAGGATGAATCACTTCAGATCTCATTTAAATAATTTGTAAGACTAATGCGAGGCTTTCTGATGCCTACAACTAAATCTTGGATAATCAGACTAAAAGGGGGATCAAGCAGAGCTGTTATTTTGGGAGGGAAAGTGGTCGTTCAGCCATTAAAAAAAAGGAAAAAAGGAGACTCCATCCTACAAGGGTAGATTTCTTTCTGAGGTCAGTGACAGTGGTGCATGCAGAACTTGTTTGCCGTATCCATTATCTGTGCTGAGGGAGTGTGGCTTTGGCCATATTTGTATGATTAAGGAGCTAATGAATCACCTTGCAGTAGCTGACCTCTGAATTAGAACTGCTTCACAGTTCCTGTCAGAGTCAGTAGTTTGCAAAAAGCAGCAGCTTATAGGCAGTCAGTGCAATATGCTGTGTTCACTAGGAGCTTGGACCATGATGCTTTAAAAAAAAAAAAAACAGTTGTCTATGAAACATTTGTAATATTTGTAATTTATTTATAAATGAAGATTTTAATTGATAGAATATTTGCCCTCAAAATATTATCTCATACAGTTCTAGTCTCAATAGCAGCTTCGATTTTCAACTGCTCTGTCTTGCAGTTCTTCTTTCCAGCATAAGAAATTTCGGCACTGTATTCATAATACAGAAAACCTTAAAACTTGATACTGTAAGCAGTTGGCACTATAGTGCCTTGCTGTCTTAAGTGAAATTGATTGTTGATATTCAAAAATTCAATATTCATCCCCTCTATACTAAA
>RJWT010007303.1:0-27854 GCA_004365215.1 Cuniculus paca | reverse complement strand
TAGATGCTATATTGCATATTATTATCCTCTAAATAGATGATCAGATGACCAGCTTTAGGCCTGCAAAGTCAATGAAACACTAAACACTACAAGCATTAAGTTGTGTATTACTTCAATATCTATCATCTCAGCCTGTGTTTCTCCAGATCAGCTGGTCACTTACTGGGGGTCGGGGGAACCTTGGCTCTTCTTGTCTCCCAGCCCATGCACCCGAAGGGGCTGGCATCTGGGTTTCCTCCCTGTGGCCCATGACTGGTGCTGACTCACAGGAAGGGACTGGTGTCTAGTTTTCCTTCCCATGTCCCACTAGTGGCACTGACTCATAGGAAGGGGCTGGTGTTTGGTTCTCCTCCCCATGGCCTGTGACTGGTGCTGATTCACAGGAAGGGACTGGCCTCTCACTTGTGCTTCTTTTTCAAAGTTATTTGGCTACCTGGATGTTGCCAGTTCCATATAAATTTTGGAAGCAGTTGTCTACTTAAGTGCAAAAGTTTCCTGGAGTTTTGATTGACATTGTATTAAATCTATGGATTATTTTGGGGAGAATTGACATCTTAGCACTATTGAATCCTACTGACTCAAGAACATACAATATTTGTCCATATGTTTAAGCCTTTTTTAAACTTCTGTAAGTAATATTTTGTGCTTTTTCAGTGTACAAGTGTCACACATATTTTGTCACCTTATTTCCTAAGTATTTCATATTTTTTGTGTTATTACAAATGATACAATTTTGTATAATTTCATTTTTTGATTTTAGTGGTGAGTGGAGATGCAATTGATTTTTGTATATTGATCTTATATCCTGGAAACTTGCTAAGCTCATTTACTATTCTAATAACTTATTGATTGATTTTATAGAATTTTCTATAGAAATGACCATGTTGTCTTTTGGTAAATATTATTTTACCTTTTTCTGTGTGTTCCTTTGAAGGTATTCATTTTTCACCATGAAGTATGTTGTTGACTGTAGGTTTTTTGTAGGTGCTCTTTGAGGCTGAGGTAGTTGTCATCTATTCCAAACTTTATGAAAGGTTTTATGTTAAATGATGTTGAACTTTGCTATTTTTCTCCATCTCTTGAGATCATATGCTTTTTTAAAAGCCTAATGTGGACATTTAGTTGATTGTTAAGATTATGCCAAACTTCCATTCCTGTGAAACTTATTTAATTGTGATGTATTATACTTTTATTTGTTGTTGAATTTGATTTGTTAAATTTTTATCAAGAATTCAGCAAAATTATCTCATCAATTTTATGTATGAGTAATAGTTACTTGTGGTTTTCTGTCTTGAATTGTCTTTGTCTAGATTCAGTATCAGAATAATGTTGATCTCATAGAATGAGTTGGGAATTATTTCTGATTTCCAAAATTCTTGAGGAGTTTTTTTTTTTTTTTTGAGGAGTTTTTATAAAATTGATATTGTTTTTTCTACAAGTGCTTGGTAGAATTCATCAGTAAATCTATCTAGGTCTGGAGCTTTTCATATGGGAAGGTCTTAAACTAAAAATTCAATTTATTTAATAAATATAAGAGTATTCTGAATATTCGTTTCTTCTTGTGTAAACATTTGTTAATGTGCATCATTCAAGGAATTTGTCTTTTTCATCTAACTGTCAAATCCATTGATATAAAGTTGTTCATAACATTTTCACATGGAATCTGTAGTGATACTATCTCTTTCATTTCCAATAGTAGTTATTTATGTCACCTTTAACCCTCTAGATTATTCTGGGGGAAAGTTTTACTGATTTCCTCAAAGATTCATCTTTTTCATAGCTCATTTTTTTCTCTTTGTTATTCTCTTTTGGTTTCTATTATTTGTTTTCTTCTAATCATTTTGGGTTTAATTTGTTTTTTTTTTCTAGCTTTTTAGGGTATAAGATAAGGTCATTGATTTGAGAATTTTTCTACTATAAATATGTACCACTGTAAAATTTCCTATAAATACTGTTGGCTGCATTTTGTAAATGTTAATATGCTGTGTTTCTAGTTTCATCCAGTTCAAAATACTTTTAAATTTCACTTGTCATTTCTTCTTTGGTTGATTGGTTATTTGAATGTAAGCTATTTAATTTTCAAATATTGGAATTTCTACAGTTTACTGAGGTTCTGTTCTTTCTTGGAAGATCAGGCTTGATTTTCTTTCTGAGTTTTGTGTTGTATTATTTCTATTTATGTCTTCAGGTTTGCTAATCTTTTTCCCTGTAAATTCTAATGTACTGTTAACTCCATTCTAGTATTTTTCTTTTCAGAGATTATAGTTTTGATTTCCATAAGTTAGATTTGGGTGATTTTATATTTTCCTCTTTTCTACTTACTATATCCAATTTTTTTGGACTAGATTCTTGAACATATGCAATATAATGATAACAACAATAAATACCCTTGACCCATGTTATTTCCAGTCAGTTTAAATTGTTTAATTTATTTTCTGGTCATAGTTCGTCTCAGCACTGCTGATGCAATGCTCAGATCATACACTTATTTGGACTTTGGCTCACCTTGCTCTGTGGGAACCAGTGATTTGGAGCTAGTCATCCACTGTGGGGCCAGTCATCCAGAATGAGTAGGCATTCTCACCTGGTCCTTTAAACTCTTGTCTTACTTCATTCTCTGTTTGGTCACTCTTTTCTGGATCCTGGTTTCCTCATGAACAAGGTGGTATAGATTATATCCATCAGTGAAAAGTATAGATTATATCCATCAAGATTGTATAGATTATATTCATCAGTGATTTTTTTCTTTTATACACTATTTTTTATAAGTAAGATGTATTACTTTCTCACATTGTAAACATAATGAATACACATTTAAGCAACTGAGAAATTTTGGATAAATATATATGTCTCGATAAAATCTGACTATAATGCTAATATTAACATTTTTGTACTTTTCTTTGTTTTACATAATGGCTTTATATGGCACATATACTAAATTCTTTAGATCTTGCTTATTTTCAATTATCTTTTCTTATACCAGTAAAATATTAATGAGTAATGTTATTTCATCATGGAAGCATGTCATAATTTCCATGACTATTTTTCTACAATAGGACACTTTCTCCAACAGGGCAATTTTACAATACGTTGTTTCCTTTTTTTGCTATAAAAGATAGATTCCCAGAAATGGAATATCAGAAATGAACATTTTCAAGCATTTGAAACATAATGCCAGATTGCTTTTCCAGGTGACTGTACAATGTATAGTTAAACTCAATCAGCATTTGACATGACCCTCAGTTTCAGCAGGTAAATCTTTCCAAATTATACAAGTTTGCCTCCTAAGGTAACATCGGAGATACTATTTAATAAATTTGGCACTTACTTTGAACTAAACAGCTGAGAAAACTTTTAGGTAACTAACTGTAGGAGGAAGTTTCCCTCCACTTTCAAATCAGTTTTTAAAAATTTATTTGCATTCATCTCGTAACTATAAGTAAGTACATCTTTTTCTTTTAATTTTAAGTTCTACATCAGCATTAATTTAACAAATCACACTGTGGAATGAACATGTTATAACTCCCTTAATTTGGATGAGAGGTTCTTTTCCATGAATTCTTTTGGGATCTGCTCAAGTCTGATAGAAGCCATTTATTATCCTATTTGTTTTATGTATTTAGGATTTATATCTTGCTTACTACTAAACATAATTTAAAATGACTTACACATGATAAGATGAAAAACAGTAAGATTAAGAAAAAATAAAAAAAGGAAGAAATGCTAATGGAAACTTAAGGTTATTACCACATCTGGGCATTGATTTTTTTTAAGTGGGAGTTCTGTGGCTTTTTTTTTCACACATTAATTTTTCTTGCTCTTGGGCTCTGCAGACAGCTTGTAAAAATGGAGTGGGATGAGACAGCAACTTGGAGGCTAGGGAGATTCCTGATACCTCGAAATCAACCTCAGAGGCGCTCTGGGAATGCTGGGATCTCACTTTCTCACGGGAAAGGACTCAACTATCATATTCACATTCTCCCAGGAAACTCCTAGGAAGACACCCTTGTCTTTGAGAACAACGCTCCAGGACCTGGTGTGGCAGTCAGCGAGCAGCATTTCACAGACCCTTGGCCTCTGTGGTGCGATGGCCAATTTGTCTTTGACTTCAACAAGGGTCCTGTGCGCCTTGGTAGCAGGAAGTAGAAGACCGCGGCCCTGCTGTTATGCTAAGAAGTCATTATTGCCAGACAGAGCAGAAGTATGGACTGCGGATAATGGGCCTCTCAGGCTGTCCAGAAATCATTACACGATTGAGGAAGAGGCAGCAACTGTTTTAAATCCCATTAGTGGGACTGATGGGCTGTCTGGGACAGGATGCCTATACCTGAACCAGCAGCTTAGAATTGCTTCTCCTTATTAACCCTCTGATACCGGCAACTTTTATTCCCAGGCTGCAGTTCCATTACTTTTCCAAAGAGGAGAAGAAAATCATGTTAGGAGCCTCAGACATTATCTCATTTAATTCTTGCAAATATCTTTTGAAGTTGACATTAACTCCTCTGTGCAGGCAAAGAGCCTAAGCTCCGGTCGAGATCACATACCTAAAAAATGACTGAACCAAAATTCAAACCCAGACTGTCTGATTCTAAAGCCCACATCCCTCTCATCAATGGTTGATTCCATGGTGCTGTGTGCATATGGCTAAGGGGGCATCAGAGCACTGTAACCCACACATGACCTTCACAGCGTGTGATAGTAATGACTGGAGACTTTGTGCTCAGCCTTGAAAGTCGTTTTTGTCAAATTGAAACACTCACATTTCTGTGTGTTCGCCATTTCAGAACTTATCAATACTTGTGCCATTTTTCAATCTGCCTTCCTATTCTAGAAAAAAAAAGAGCTTTTCTTCCTACTCTTAGTTCTGTAACCAGGATAACAGAAATTGCCCAATAGCCTAATAAAAAGGGTGGGAAGAATTAGTGTATATTTTATTTCCTTTAGTTCTATTAGTTTAACTTCCCAAATTACCTCTTTTTTAAAATTTATGGGTATTGGTGTTACAAAATGAGTAATTGTAATTGTGGCTTTTAAGGAATAATTTTTATTTATTTATGTATCTACATGTTATATTAAACAGATTTTTGAATATTTACAAAGAGAGATTTATGATTACGAGAAGAGAACTGTGATGATGTCCTCTAGTAGCTTTAATTGTCCTTCATGGAATTACCCGACAGCTGAAGTGTCATAATTATAGGATATGCTGAGTGCTGGTGTCTTTAAAAAATGTTGCCTTTTTCATTATGCTATTTTGGGTATTGAATAATTCATTGCCAAAACAAAAATTCCTCAATAACAAAAACATGTTTTTAGTTAAGGGCCACCTCATTTTTAAAATCAAACTATCCTCAGGCTTACAAAGTTAGTTTGTATAAATCTGTTTATCTACAAGATTTGCCATAGTGCCAATTTCAATGTTTTTGCCACTTTGGTTCCACTTACTTTACAGATCAGTCATGATGCAAATTAGAGGCCAAATCATAAATAGTATACAGAAACAATCTGGCTCTTGAGTCTTTTTCCATCTTGTAACCAATGCTTAATAATATTTATTCCAGCTGTCTATAATGCGGTGCTAGACTACTTAGTAATGTTTTCAAGTCTGAAGATGTAATGTTAGCAAAAAGTTTAGCTTTCATATTATTTGGAAATCTTCAAGAATGTTCAAAACTCAGAATTATTCAAACTAGGCTACACATTAGCATAAAAGAATGTCCTGGACAATAAACTAAGCAAATGCTGGAATCTATATGAGCCAACCATCCACAGGTGGTTTCTCCACTGTGTGAATGTCCCATAGCAAATTTCTCATCCTGGGATAGCTTTTCCTTGCTAATAATTGTATTTCCAAGGATATTTCCCTTACTGCTGGTCTGTTCATCAGTCTATAGCTCTTGTATGATGTGTAGTACTTATGGTGGTCATAGTAATAGTTGTTTATAGACAATTCAAAAAGAAGGAAGATATAGCCCTGACCTTCAGTCTGTGGGCACTGTTGAAAGATTTTAAAGCAGGGGAAGTATTTCAGTAGTTACAACCAATAAATTCCAGGTTGGAGAGGATGGTGTACATTTGAAACACTGAAGAGAGAATGCATAGGAATTGGCCAGTGCTCATTCATGAAGGTGGGGCACGGAGATAGAGGACAGGAACAATGAATAAATAACATTAGATTATGTGATTAGAAATAATTTTTGATGTCTGAATGTGTTATTCAGAGAAAATAGTTGAAGATGGAAGTTAAATTGTAAGGGAAAAGGAGTCAGTAAAAGCACAAAGAAAGAAATTTGGTAATAAAAGGGAGGAATGAGCATATATAGTGAAATTTGAGTAGGAAGAGAGATATTAGTTCTTTGAGGAAGAAGACAAAAACATGAGTGAAAAAAGTACAGAAAAATTCTGACATGGCCTGCAGGAAAGGTACTGGGTCTCAAATTTGTTGATCCTAATATCAGAGTAATCTGCTGGATATGAGAAGAATGCAGTTTTTGTGATACAACACGGAGGTTAATAAGCGATAAGGAGGCCAACTCACTGTCAATGAGCCCCAGCTGATATCAGGAGGACAGACAGAGGTGTTCTGGGAAGGGCTGGAGCTGAGAAAAACACATAAAGGTTAGTATGGTGTGAAAAAGCATGTACACTTGAAGTCCAGTAGAACTAGTATTTGGGTTTCATGTTCCTCTGTTCTGTAAGGACAAATATCTGAGAAAGTAGTCTAATGTAAATCTATCATGATTTAGTTAGGATAGGTCTAAATGGAGCAGTCTCAGTAACGTGACCCTCTCACTATTCTCCAATGCACAGCTTATGGGATCTATTGGGTTGACTTAGAGTGGGATGTGGAGCTGTGACATAAACTAATTCTTTCTCCTTCCTTGTCTGGTCTTTATAAGTGATAATTTGAAATATAATTTGGAGAAACCATAAAGGGACCTTGTTCTGGATTAGATTTAATAGAAATCAATCAGTATAATGAAAAAAATGGAATGTGGTCTTCTTTCTTCGATCCTTTTGAGCGGTGGAATCTATATGAAATCTGTGTTTAGAGAAGTTGTAAAAAGAAATTCAAGTCATAAAATTTAAATGGGAGATTTGAAAGTCATGGATATGTGAAAGTGGTTGACCGTGTAAGAATTAATGTTTCTGAGCCAAGTTTTGTATGGCTGTTGTAGTTGAATATTATGAGGTTAATTTGAATAGATGGGGTACATTGTAAGGTATCTTGTGAGATGGAGTGTATATTTAAGTGAAAGAATTTTGTAGTGGAAAACAAATCACAAGAACTGTAAGTTAGGGAAGGGTGAGTTGTAGTTCTAGATTTTCTGGGAACTTAGATTGAGATTTTAGCTGCATGGGGCCTTGTTTTTCTCACCTGTGAAATTATAGGGCTGGACTCAAAAGTGTCTTCATATTATAATATTTTATGATTTTATATTTACATGTAGCAGGTTGGTCAAAGTGTTTCTGAGAGTATCACAAGGCAGTTTGGCTGTGCTTCCTGTGGTGAAATGAGCAGAGTCAGAAGACCTACATTTTAGTTCTAGCTCTTCCACTTGCTATCTTTGTTCTCTGAGCTAGTATGGTTGGCAGAACTATGTCCTTTCACTGTGCCCCATAGAAGATGCCATGCTGTTGTTCGTAGAACATGTGATATGTCACTTGGAAAAAGGAAGTTTGCACATTGAATTATGTTACAGTCTTTAAGATAAGGGAGACTGTTCTGGATGAACCAGTTCCTAAAAGTGGAAAAGAAGGGAAGAAGGGCTGAACAGATATTTGAGGATGAAAATATAGGCAGGGGTGATTTGAAAGACTTGAGTCACCTGTGATTTTGAAGATTGAGAAAGTCAAGGCATACTGGAAACCTAGATTAGTTGGGAATGGCCCTCATCTGACAGCCAGCAAGAAAAAAGGAACTTGGTTTTATGATTACAAGGCACTGCATTCTTTCAATAACTGAAATAAACAAGGAAATGGGAGTTTTTCCCTAGAAACACCAGAAAGGAATACAGCTTTGGAAGCACTTGGTCATTAGTCTGGTGAGACCCGTGCCAGACTTCCGCCTGACCTGGACAACTGTAGGATCAAATTTGTGTTGCTTTGATCTGCTAAATTTGTGGAAATTTTGTTATGACACCAACAAAACACTTACACTTATTTTCTCTACTTATAAATGATAATAATGGCATATCTCTTTTTCTACAAGGTTTTTAGAGGATCAAAAGAGATAATAGGTAATCTAAGTAGGAATGGCTATAAGGACCTCTGAAAATTCACTTCTCCATAACAGCAATGAAAACACTGCCAAAATTGTCAAAAATGTTTTTTCAAAACACAATTAGTCAAAGGTTTGAAAGAATTCAAAAAGTATTCAGAAATACAGCTGCATCTTGCTTATAAAATTGAGCTTTGTGAATTTTAACTTGTCCTATTTCTATCACCCCGCTTCTCAGCTTTGTAGCAGCATTGAGGAAAAGCAATATATATAATTCAAAATAAGAAGTGAATGAATATAGGAAGAAAAAAAATGACATAGAAAACAAAAGTAAAAAGGCAACAAATTCTACCATTCTACCTTATCGGTTATACATAAACTGTAACAGATTAAACACTCCAATAAAAAGGCAGAGAATGGCAAAATGGACAAAAAGACTTGATATAACTATATGTTGTCTACAAGAGACACTCTTCAGTTTCAAAGGCACAGGTTATCAGTAAAAGGATAACAAAAATGTACTATACAAATAATAATGGAAGGAAATGGAATGGCTACACTAACAGCAGATGAAATAGATTTTCAGACAAAATTGTTATTAGACTCAAAAAACACCTTATAATGATAAAAGGATCAATAACCAATAAAACAAATACTATAGTTATCTGTATCTATTTCTACATTTAACAACTGAATTTCAAAATACATGCAGAAAAAGTAGCTAAATAGAAGGGAGAAGTAATTGATTTAAAATATTAATGGTAGGAAACTCCAGAGACATGATCAAAAGACAATAGAATACTTAACAACATTTTAATCATCTAGACCTAACATTATAGAACACCACACAAAATTTTCAGTACTGCATGCAAACCATTATATAGAACAGACCATACTGTAGGCCATAAAATAATCGATTTAAAAGGATTGAAATATAAGATAGACCTGAGTATAATGAAATGAGCTTAGAAATAAGATAATAGAAGGAACTTTGGAAAATGCACAAATATGTGGAAGTAAAGCAATTCACTCCTAAATAATCAATGGATGAAAAAAAAAAGGGAAATTTGAGATGAATGAAAACAAAACACAAAATAACATAATTTATGGGGTGAAGATAAAGCAGTGCTTAGAGAGAAATTTATAGTCACAAATGCCTTTAACAAAGAAGAAAAATTCTAAATCAACGATCTAACTTTCTACCTTAAAAATAAATAATGAAGAGCAAATTAAACCCAATGAAAGCATAAGAAAGGAAATGATAGAGAGTATGGGAAAATAAATGAAATAAGAATAGAAAAACAACAGAGAAAAAAACAAAACCAGAATTTGGTGTTCTAAAAAAATCAATAAAAAATTGATAAACATTAAACATGACTGGCAAAGATGAAAAGAGAAGAGCCTTAGGAAACTAATCCCAAGAGTGAAAGAGAGGATACCATTACCAGCCTTTCAGAAGTAAAAGGACTATAAAGGAATATTATAAGTAATTATATGACAACAAATAAGATAACCATGATGAAATAGGTTTGTGTACAACAAAGGTAATTGGGTGTATTTATATACCCAGGAGGATTATGTGCCTACCTGTGTGCTAATGATCATTGCAGCGTTGTTTATGGCCAAAAAATGAAAAAAAAAACATAAATGTTTATCCATTGGTGAATGAATAAACAAAATATGGTGCATCCATACAATGAAATTTTATTCAACTGCAAAAAAGGAATGCAGTGATGCTATATATAGTAACATGAGGTGAACTATCTCTGAGGTTTATGGGGACCACGAGTCATCGCCCAGTTACCTGAAGTTACTGAGAACCCTCAGTGAGGCCTGTGGGGATCAGGAGTCTGTGCCCAGTGACTCACAGTAATCTGGAAACCCTTGATGAGGCCTGCAGGGATTGGGATTCTGTACCTAGTGACTTACCCACACCTGGGAACCATCTCTGAGGCTTGCGGGCACTGGGAGTCTGTGCCCAGTGACCTGAAGTTATCAAGAACCCTCAGTGAGGTCCTCAAGGATTGGGAGTCTACACCCAGACACCCACAGTCATCCAGGAACCCTTGGTGAGGTCTTCAGGGATTGGGATTCTGCACCTAGTGACCTGCCCACACCCAGGAGTCATCTCTGAGACCTGCAGGGACTGGGAATCAGCACCCAGCAACCCACAGTTATCTGGGAACCCTCAGTGAAACCTGTGGGGACTGGGAGTCTACACCTAGCAACCTGAAGTCACCTGGGAACCCTTGGTGAGGCCTGTGGGGGACTGGGAGTCTGCCCCCAGTGACCCACCCACACCCACAAACCATCTCTGAAGCCTGCAGGGACCAGAAGTCCATGCCCAGTGACCAGCAGTCATCCAAGAACCCTTGGTGAGACCCTCACAGACTGGGAGACTGATCCAAGTGACTGACTCACACCCAGGAACTATAGGCGAGGCTCATAGGGACTGGGAAGCTGCACCCAGCAACTTACTCACACCCTGGAACCATCTCTGAAGACCACAGGGACCAGGAGTCTGGGCCCAGAGACCCGCAGCCATCAACAACCCTCACTGAGGCCTGCTGCTGGATGGACTGCCAATGCAGGAAGCAATTAGCACTGGACATATGGCTGATTTGGAGAAACACAGGAAAATGCCAAAACAAAAGAACAAAATGCAATCTCAAACTTCCAGCCCATCCAGATCAAGTACAGGAGACGCAGACATGGATTAAATAGGAAATCACACACTTAAAATTTCTGAAATGATAGCAACAGAGGTAAAGAAACAATTCCAGGAAGCTGTAAAGGAAATCAAATCAGAAATAATCGCTCAGGTAAAAACTGAAATGATAAACATGATGAAAGAATTGGTGAGTATATCCAAAGAAGATAGATAAAAAAGTTGAGCATAGGAAAATGATGGAAACCTTGAATAAGCAATACAGGAAACAATTAGAATACATAAAACAGATTCAAGGAGATATCCAGGAAATCAAAAATTCCATTGCAAGCTGGCAAAACTGCATAAATGAATTGAAGACAGACTCTCAGACCTTGAAGACAGGATTGTAGCTAGTGATCATGAAAGGAAAGATCTCTTAAAAATAACAAGGAATCAGGAAATCACAGCTCAAAAGCTGCAAGATGATGCAAAGAGAAACAATATAAGGATGATAGGTGTCAGCAAAAAAGAAGACAACACTAATGACATAAAAAATCTATTTGCAGCAGTAATAGCAGAAAATTTCCCAAACATCGGAAAAGGACCCAACATACAGATAAGCAAGGCATATAGAACTCCATTCAGTCATAACCAAAATAAATTTACACCTCGACATATAATAATCAAGATCCCAGAAATTCAGCAAAAGAACAGAATAGTGACTTGCACAAAACCATGATGCTAAGTGAAAGAAACCAGATATGATTGGCCACATATTTCACAATTCCATTTATGTGAAAAAGCCAGAATAGGAAAAATCCATAGACCAGAGAGATGATAGTTACTTGGGCTTAGAGAGAGAAAGAACTGTTACTAGCTTTCTTTTATGGGTGATGAAAATATCCTGGAATTAGATGATAGTGATCTTTGTTTCCTAGGGCTTCCATAGCATTACTACAAACACGGTGGTTTGACCAACACAATTTGTTCTCTCATAGTTTTGGAGGCCAGAAATCTGAAATCAAGATGTTGGTTCATTCTGTGCAGTCTCTAAGGGAGACTCCTAGCTTCTGACAGCTTTCCAGCAATTCTTGTCAATCCTTGCCTTGTAGGCACTTATTCCAACCTCTCCCTTCATCTTCACATCACCTTTTCCTTTGTGTTTCTTTTCCCTTTATTATAAGAACACTTATCAATAGCCAGGCATGGGCATACACCTGTAAGGCCAGCAGTTGGGAAGCTGAGGCAGAAAGAGCACCATGATTTTGAGGCCAGTCTGGGCTACATAGTGAATTCAAGGCTAGCTTCAACTATACAATGAAACCCTGTCTCAAAAAGCAAACAACCTCTGAAACAACACTTCTCACTGGATTTATTGCTCAGTGTAAATGAATTTACTTTGTGATTCTTATTACATTTCAGCGAACCTTCTTCAAAATAAAGTCACATTCACAGGTTATAATTAAATGTATATATCGAGAGGCCACAATTTAACTCACTACAGAGTTGGGTAAGATTTTGAACATTGTGGCACTGAGGATTGAACCCAGGTCTCCCACATACTAGGCAGGTACTCTACCACTGAACTCTATCTCCAGCCTCCAGACATGAGTACATTAAAACTACTGACCTGCACACTGTAAGATGTTAAATTCTATGATATATAAATTACATTTAAATAAAAAAGATAATGTGGGAAATGGTTTCACATAACTTTATAAGAATCTAAAAACAGTGATTAAAGATCTATTCAAGCAAAGTTTTAAAATTTAAGGATTATTGTTATAATTTGTAGTACTGGGGATGAAACCCAGGACTTTGGGGGTGCTGAGCAAGTATTCTATTATTAAGCTACAGCCCCAGTCTCTTATTTTGAGACAAAGTATCAGCTAAGGATTGTTATTAATCTTTAATTCACGAAGTTCATATGTGAAAATGATACAATTTTCAAGGAATACTTTAGAAAATATTTTCTTTCTTTTACTACCACACCTAGTCATATTTGTTTTGAAATTTTTTTGATGACATAAATGAGGTCAATATGTCTCTAAAAGTGGTTATGACTCATTATCCATTTTGCTTAACTCTTTTGATACTTATTGAATAATGGATACAAACTGATAAACAAGGTAATTTTCAGGTTTTTACAATGTCATGGTATACTTGAATGTTCTGGTATTTAATGTCTCATACACTTCCTTATCAGTATAAGTGTATTCACCATCACTTATTATTTAATGTCACTTATCATGTGTGATTTAAGATGAAAGTAATTATTGACCAGAAAGAACAAAATAGAAGATCAGTACTCATGAATAGGTTTAGAAGTAATCAGAGCATAGCTGAGTAAAATTTTAGCTTCCCTTTTGAGAACAAGCAGCAGAAAATTGAGGCTTTCTTCAAAACGAGACTTGGATCCTGATTCCCTGTACATTCTTTCATTCTTTTTCGTACAATTTCATTCACCTTTTCTCTGAAGACAATGAATAGAAGTTAGCTAGAGAGGAAATTTTTATGTTAGTATGATACCTGTATATTTTTTAGAATGTGGCAAACCACTGCTATATTTTGAACAATTTGATTTTCTTCCCCTTATAAATAACAAAGGTGAGTTCTAATCTGTGTAAGCAATGATCAAAAGAATGCTTATCTTTTTGCTATGAATTCTAAGTCATTGGCCTATTTTTGGCTTATCCATTGACAATATTATTTATGATAAATGAGTCATTTTCAGTTTATTTTTCATTGCAGATGAAATAAATTTGTCCTGTTTTGCTGATTGCCCCTCTAGAACTTCAGTATTTACCTCCAGTCTTTCTTATATCCCATTCTTCATGCTACTAGATCCTATTATTAATTTATTGTTATTTTTTGCTTATCATTTCAAACATACATCTTCACCTGTCAGTCAAAGTACTGACAAGTATTTATTCAGTGTTCTATCTTGGCATGTAGTTACTGGAAAAGAAAAATAAGAGCTTTTGAGAAACTTGCACTCTTCTTGATGAGTCAATATTTATGAACATGGAAATAGTGTTCTTTGAACTAGAGACAATTTTGGAGAATACTATTTGAAGATGAGAAAAATGAGCTTTAGAGAGGTTATGTGATTCACTGAAGACCATAGTGCTAGTTAGTGGTCAGCCTGGACTAGAACTCTGCTATGTCTTGCTACTTTATCATGTAATAGGCAAAAACAAGACTGTCACATTATGTAACTAAATGCTCACATATATGAGTACAGCAGGGGTGATTAGATACCACTCTCCAACCATATAATTCAGATTCCTCTAAAATAGTTACAATGATAAAGACCTTCAAAAGGGAATTTGTTGTAAGATATAAACTGATGTACCTAGAAAAGTATTCCAATTACAGCTGTTATTCATAGAAGTAAACACCACTGGTAGGTCTTAGCAAAGCACTTAAAGTGGAGTGGCTTGGATAAAAGCCAGGTTGTTCACTTGTTAATATATTATTTATATTAACAAAGTCAAATGTTAGCCTAAGCATCAAGTCTCATCCCTCTTCCCCAATACCAGGTGTTTACTAAGGCTGTTACCCTTCTTGATAATTATTTCCCAAATTTGAATTTTATGGCAGGCACCATAATTTCTAAGATTTGCTAACATTTGGAGATGCCAATACAGAGGATTAACCAACTGAAGGACAGCTCACTCAATCAATTTTGCATCATTGACCACGAAGCTCTTTCCACTGTTGTTTAAAAGATTCAAGATGTGCAGAGGCCATGGCTTACTGCTGTTTTATGCACTTCCTCACTCTCCCTCTGTTTGCCATAGATTACTCATTCTCTCCCAGGTGGCTTTCAGCAGCCGTCAACTATTTAAGAAGCGTATATTTCATAAAGACTTTATCACATACTTCCCCACAGTGCTTCATTCCTCCCCAGCCTGAGTCATCACACACACTTGGTTATCTGTTTCAGCATTTATCTATATCCAATTTATTCTTCCTTTTATTGTTAGAGTGAGAATTTATGACATGGCAAACCATACCTGTAGCTTACTGTGACTCAGGTGAGCAGGCTGTCAGAGGATAAAGACATGCTACCCAACCATAGTTAACTGTACAATCCATTTCTCTCCCCACACCTTCATTAACCACTCCTTTGGACTTTCAGATGAGTACTGAGGGCAGAATCTGGCTCAAGAGTAAGATTTTAGTACTACCTCTGACATTTAAGAGCTCAACCATTGGGTAAGTCCCTTTAGGTCTCAGTTTCCATATCTGAACAAAAGACTAATGATATACCTACCTTATAAGGTTGTTGTGAAGATGGTGGAAGACCACAGGCATGGAAATTCTATTTAGAAGGCTGGCTGTTTCATTCCAAGACCTTATAATTATTAAAAAGTTTATCTACATTAATTAAAAATTTTCCTCTCTCTAATAAATTATTTCCATTGCTTTTAGCTTTCTTAATTATGAAAGGTAATTTGTCACTAATGTGACAAAGATAATAATATTATTTTCCATTTATTGTGCACTTGCTATTCAAATTTGTGTTTACATAAATTTCAGATTTTTCATGACTTTTAAAATTGGCAGTGTAATTCAAACTGGTATGCTGAAATAAAAGTTAATATGGATCTGATAGAAAGCATAGTGTGTAGTCATCCTTGGGTGTGAACTGCATAACTCAGGGTCTCAGTAGGAAACAGATGACCCACTTTGGGAACGGTTTAATGGTGGGACTATTTATAAAGGTGAAGGGAGAATGCAGGGAATCACCAGGAGAAGGTGAACTACAGAGGGAGCAGGAACAAGGGACAAAGGGAGGAAGCTGTTCCAAACCTCAGTGATCTTCTAGTCTTGGGAGAGGGGTTGTCTCCAAGAAGCTGTGGCTTGAGATAAAGGAACATAGCTACTGTTAAACTTGCTCAATAGGGAGAGATGGAAAGCATAAATATTCAGACTCTTTCCATTCTTTGATCTCCCATTTGCTGAACTCATTTAGATGCCAGAAGGCTGAAGAGGTCAGTTACCTGGGCCACAGCACAGAGCAGTGTGGAGAGTTCGTCTGGAAGGTCGTCCTGGGAAATATCAGTGTACAATCAGGAGAAATGCCAGCATAAATGAGACATAAATGTAGAAGGAAATAAGTGAACTAGAATATGGAGACCTTATTCTAGGAATGGACTCTTTCCAAAGCTGTGTTTTTTGATTGTTTGGTGGTAACTGAGTGTACTTTTCCTAGATGCATTTAAAATACTGATTCGAGTCTCCACTTATTCCTCCAAAGCTCTACAGTTTACTTTTGATTGAAATCTTGTACCAATGGGGCAGGAGTGAATTTTGAGTCTTAAGAACAAAGACTCCTGTGGTGCAGAGGGAAAAAAAATGAGTCACCTCTTCACCTTTAGAGTTGGGGATTGGTCCTGATAAATTTCTAACTGGATAGATTGTTACTCCCATTCTTGCTGGGTACTCTTCTCATTCTACACTGAAGAAGCTGCAAGGATAACAACCTGCTTTCCCTCTGAAATACTTCATGTTCTCCAATTACTCATTTTTTGCCTCCTTTATTGTAAGTGGTTTAGGGCTTGGATTTTGGAGTTGGCTTTGAGTTTCTCTAGTTTCAACGTTGTTATTTCCTACTTGTGCTTTTGGGTTACTTAGTTTCTTTGGGCTTCAGTTTGAGTACTTGTGAAGTAAGGATAGTATTAGTAGTACTTGTAGGTAATGAGTTTTTGGGAACTCCAGCTAGCTGGACATGGAGTCACTCAAGAGTTCTGAGTGAGTTTCTCTTGTATTTAAGAATGTGATCTTTGAGTTTATCTGAAGAACTAGAAAACGTCAGCTATCAGCCACTATATCCCTTAAATGAGAGTGTTTAATAAAGAATTAGAGTTCTTTTGAAATGGAGGATTGATCTGACTTGTACCAATGTCATTTGTCACCCACAAGGGGTACTGAAAAAACTTCAGAGACATACAGTCTGACCCTACTTTTTAGGATCACGTCTTTCTCTTAGATTCTATATTAGTCTATAAATAGGTGAAAACTTATACTACTTTAGTGGTGTGATATGATTTTTTTCTGTAAATATGAGCCTGGATGTCCTCATATTTTAGCAAGCATCAGAATCCAGTGGAGACCATGTTAAAAGAGAGACTTCTAGGCCCACCTCTGGAAATTCTGCTTCAGTGTGGTGGTGTGGGGCCCTGAGAACTACATTTGTAACAAATTTGCAAATGCTGATACCCCTAGTATTGGGACCACATTTTGAGAACCAGTACTTTGTTTCTCTGAAATTCTTTCCTAGGCTTTTAGAGAAGGTGAAATAAGGCAAGCCACATTGACTTCTTAGCACACAGAGGGTCTGGCACACAGTGAATGTTTACCATTACTATGACCACAACTCTAATGACAGCAGCTTATCCTTATGCCACTGCTTCTGCTCAGCTGCTGCCACTGCTTGATAATATTTCATTTCAGATAATGGTATGTATCAAGAACAATGCAATCTGACTTAACTGAGCAATGTAATTATTTTTTTGGGAAAGATTTGCATTTTAAAGAAAGCTGTTAATCCAAAAAGATTTGTAATTTGAAAATATTAGGCATTATGATAAAGAAGTATACAAAACTTGGCAATGTATAGTGTAAAGTATTTGTAAAGGGGCAAGCGGATCATGTCATTCTGCTGGGTCAGCTCTCTATGAACTATTTAGGATTCTACATTCTTTCAGAAAGTTCTGAGTTTTTCCACAACATCTTCTACAGTAGAGGCAGCACATGGCCTGAGTTTCAGGGAGGGCAGATGTGACCATTTATATGCATGAGTTCTTTGCAAGCATGACATTTATAAAATAGGCAACGCTTGCAATGTTTATTTATCTGGTCATATAATAAAAGATGCACATAAGATTCATTTGAAAAGTACGCCTTCTAATTTCCTGCTGAGAATAATGCCGGAAGTTCAGTGTAATATAATTATAATAAAATAGTAGCAAAACAACATTTTGTATTAAATTACAGAATTAGCAAGTAGAAAACTAGTTGGAAGCCAATCTTCTGAAAACCTTTGAATATAATTTTGATTTGGAGAATATAGCTTCATGGCTATATGGACTTAATTTTCTGACTTAACCCCAGAGTATACATAGAGAACAAAAATAGTATAATGAACAACAGTTTCAAATATGCACTTACCAGTCATCTTGATAAAATGAGTATTGACATGTACATGAATGTCAACATTGTGTTTTTCCAATTCAGTACCATGTTATGCCATAAAACTGCTGGAGTTATAAAAATTAGAACTAGTTACAAACTGTTGAAATCTTTAAGTTTTTCTGCCTAAAAAAATCCAGAAAATATAATACTTTTTCTAGAAGTTGAAATAAGAAATTAATGTCAATAACAGAAATACAGGGAATCTAATTAGAAGTCCCTGGGCAGCTGCTTATTAGTGTGGTTAGTTAGTAAATGCAATTTCAGCTGCAGTGAATTAGACTAGTGTCCTCAGTTATTTTTTCTAAAAAGAATTACAAAATGTCTACAACTGTTTTTTGTTAGTAGAGTACTTTTTTCCACAAACAAAAAATATTTAGGATCCTTTTGTCATGAGGAAAGAAATGGCCATTTGGGGACAGATTTCCTTCAGTGTCTGTATGTTAAGCTCGGGTAAGTGAAACAAAAGCTGTTCTTTTCCCGTGAGGGAGAGGCTTTCATTTGTCTGCTAAGCTGCTCAGTTTTACATGCTTCTTTTGTCAAACCCTTTAATTTTTTTTAAAGCCATTTGTGCCTCTTGATCAGATTTTTTAAAACAAGAAACTCAGCTAGATTGAACAATAATCTAGTGACAGATATTTAGGGTAGGCTGGAACATTTACTTGTCAGTTGTTAAAATGTGACTGACACTTGTTTCCTTTTTTTAATGTTACTACATAGATGTTTGTGTCTTTGCCACCTGAGAGTTCATGGGTAATTTACAGACTCAACACAAGAGCGCAAATGCCAGCATTTTCAGAAGTGTCCACAAGCAAGGTATGATAATTGGCCAATTACTGCAGGATATGATTCTCTCATCCTCCAGGGTATTTAAATGTTTCATGGATTATATTAAAGTTTAGGCCCTGGGCTCTCACCTTTCTGTAGAGGCCCCCAAATGCATTGGTTGAGTCTGTTCACCAAACAGTGTTTCCATGTCTATGGGCTCATACTGGGGATACCCCATAGCAGTGTCTGAATTGTCAGTGACACATCTACTGGGGAGTGGTCAGTGACACATCTACTGGGGAGTGGCCACGAAAACCACCAAACAGTCCTGAGCCAAAATGTCATTAGTACTGAAGCTGAGAAACTCTGTCCTACTGTCATCAAACACTTACTGAAGGAGCAGACACATGCATAATGGATGGTATACCTTTCAGCTGCTGGAATTCTTGCAGAATGCAAGATGGGGTGTGCATCGGAATGCAGGCAAACATTCCAAAGGCCTCCTAACCTTGTCACTGAACCAATTTTTGAGGTAACTATCCCCTTACTCTCCTTTTTAAAGAATTTACATTTCCAATTTATTTCTCAATGGAAGTCCTCAGGTTGAGATCACATTGGACATTGTGTTACACTTTCAGCAAATGACAAATACATTTTCCAATATGACTAGCTTCAGATATCAGTCACTAAAATATTCTTCAGTGTAACTTAGATGTATGTTTTTTAAGTGAAGAAAAAGGTCATGTGAGACTTTAGTGAAAAATATAAAACATCATGTTTCTTGCGCTGAACATCACCTGGCAACAATACTGAATGTACATTGCAAGAAACATAACACAGAATACTTGGAGGACAGAATTCCCAGGCTGGCCTTCCAGGCTGGAATGGGATAGACCGGCCTCAGTGGAGACCAGTGCAAAGGATGTCAAGTGATTGGCAGAAAGAGTCTTTCTCTTTGGAGGAAGACTCCTTATTTTTTGTGAGGAGGAGGAAAATTTTGTTAAGTGTCATACAATACAGTGTAGCTCTCCTTTCCTGAAAATATTTCCCAGTGACATAGGAGAGGAAGATGATGTGGGTGCTGGCAAAAACAGATATGCCAAGTGGCAGAAAAGGGGTGTATTCTCTTCAAGTCTTGAGAAAAGATGCTTAAGAACGCCAAGAAACAGGAATTCAACCCAACTTCATAAGCACAGTACTGCCAATTGCTGAAAATGGTGCAAAACTTTGGTACATGAAGTGTGATTTAAAAAATGCAGTGAATATTTAAGTTTAAAAAATGTATTACAGCAAAAGATACATTGTCATTAATTCCCTCAGAATACCCATACACTCCGAGTACCATCATTCTTGCCACTTTCTGAAGTAGTTCTGGAAATTCTTTTGTGTCCTTAGTTGTGCTGTTGTGACTGCCTTGATGTCCTGAATTGATTAATTAACTTTCATGTCTATTTTGACTTTGGGGAAGAGCTACAAATTGCATGGTGCCAAATCTAATGAATAAAGTGGATAAGGACATACTCTAATATTTTTACAAGCCTGCCTTTCCATTGCACTTGGCAGCAGTATTCCCTTTAGTTTTCATCACACCTCAAAAAGACATTCATAAAGTAGTACTTCCAGAACTGCTTCAGAAAGTGGCAAGCGTGATGGGAGAACTGTGTTTAAAGTGAAAGGAAGTATTTTGAGGGGGATAATGCATCATTTACTATAATAGATTTTAAAATGTAAACATTCATCATGTATTTTGACTGCACATGTAATCCATTCGATGCAAAGATATTGTAAAAACATGATTAATTTGAGAAAACAAATGCTCCGTATCCAGAGAAGCAGTGGCAAACACTTACATGATGTTTCACTTTACCCATTTCCTTAGCTAGTAGCGCATTTGAAATTATGTTGTTCATCCTAAACGTTTCTAAAGTCCTCCAAACTCTTGTAGTGCACAAGCTGACAGTAAGACATATTTAAAGAATAAAACACAGACTAGGATACACTGTATGTATTTCCACAATCTATAGGGCTATCGCTTCTTAGTGTCTGCATGTCTTTTCTTCTATCCTACGATCATTCTTACTCTTTCCATGTTTCCTACCCTTTACTTAAAAATATTTTAACAACTTTACTGAGATATCATTTATGTGCTACATAATCCACCTATTATAAATAAATGTGCAATTCAGTGACTTAGAAAGTTTAAATGATTGTGCAACTGTCATCATGATCCAAGTTTAGAACTTGTCTACCACCCCAGAAATTTCCTTGTTCATCTGTTATTGATTCCTGCTCCTATGCTCTGTCTAGACAACCCCTGCTCTGCTTCTTTGTCTACAGTTTTGCTTCTTTTTTTTAATTGAAATTTCAGGTAAATAGAATCAAATAATATGTGGTCTTCTGTGTCTGGTTTCTTCCACTTAATGCTTTCGAGGTGTATTCATGCATGTGTATCAGTAGTTTGTTTTCTCATATTACTTAGTAGTATTCTCTTTTTTTTTTTTTTTGATCCCTTTTGAGACAAGGTTTCACTATGCAGTTCAGGTTGGCCTTGAACTCACTTTGTAGCCCAGTGAACTTGCAGTGATCCTCCTACCTCAGTCTTCGGAGTACTGGGATTATAGGCACGCACCACCCTGCCAGGCAGTAGTATTCCATTGAATGGATCTAGCACAATGTTTCAAACTACTTACCAGGCAATGAATATTTGGGTTATTCCTATCTCTAGGCTCTTATAAGAAGTTCTCTTATGAAAATTCACTTGTAAGTCTCGTGCTGAGATGTTTTCATTTCTTTTGGATATACATTTAGGAGTAGAATTGTCGGGTCATGTGGGAAGAGTGCTTCTAGTTTTTAAAAAATCTTCCACCTATTTTCTAAACTGGGTTGTCCATTTGACATTCTCACCAGGAATGTATGAGGGTTCCAGTTTCCCCACATCATCGTCAGCACTTGGTATGTCCATCTTTTTCTGTCTTGCTGTTCTGGTGGCTATGAGGTAACTTTTCTTTTCAATATCTATTTCTACTTATTCTTTTCTTCCCAAGTTATGCCTTCACCTGATGCGTTAATGCTTTAGATACATTCATTCATATCAAATCTCATTGCTGATAAATTCTTAGTAGACCACTAGTCATGGCATTATGCTGTCATAGATTCAAGGAGGAATGCACTTTGGCAGCCCTTGCATTCAACTCTCTTTCTAGGCATTGCTTTTTAAAACAAATATTCTAGTTTCACATGTCACAGAGGAGCAGAGGAGCAGAGTAGAAGGAGATTTTAGGGTCAAGAAGTGTGTCTCTATAGAGCATCTCGATGGTGAGGGCTAAATAAAATTGCAATCACACTTGTAAGCATCCCCCCATCCCACTGCCTACAGTGTGCAACGCCTCACCCTTGGCCCCAAACACACATGCTGTAGAGAGAGAATTGGAGGATCTTCCATATTCTTTTATTGGTAGGGAAGATTTACCCTTCCTAGTGTTCTGTTCTCTCATTTTTCTACCCTGAGTTCTTTGTAACCTCAGTCTGAGATGTGTGCTATCAAGCTGGGTTTCTGTGTGCTTCGTGTGGTGTCTGAGCCTAACTAACTTGATTGAGCTTTGCTGGTTCAGTTCTACTAGTTCTCTAGGAAAAGCGGACCTGCACCCTATTGATGCCCATTAGAATGTCTTACTGAGCTTTAAAGTAATTTCCTAGTCCCAGTTCCACCAGAAACCGTTTTTACCAGGCCTTCAAACGATCTTGAAAATGCAAAAAAATGGTTAAGGGTTCTTTTTTCATGTTCCCCAAATAGACTATTCAAATTTTAGTAACCAAAGTTTTTGCATTTTCAAGGTTGTTTTAGGGTAAATTCAAATAATCACAATAAAAATTGGAAAAAAATATACCTGGAAAGCCATGTTTTAGAGGTAGTTGAGAAGTTGTGGAATTAGATCCAGATTTGCACTTAAATCTGGGTGAAAGTTTAGGCTTTGTCCTTGATGAATATTTGTAAGCCAGTTACTCTTAGCTTTGCCCTCCCTGGCTATCTTCTAGGGGCTCACACTTGTCACCAAGGCAGTCATCCACCTAGAAGCACCTTAAAATGATTCCTTTTTGGAACACTTTCACTTTAATTAATTAATTAATTTATTTATTGTTTTTAAAAAATTTTACTGGTATATTTTAGATATATATAATGATAACATAGGAAATGGGTTTAACTAGTTCAAGCTTATCTCAAACTCACTATGCAGCCCAGGCTGGCCTCATACTCTCAGTAATCTTCCTGCCTCGGTTTCCCAAGTGATGGAATTACAAGTGCATGCCACTGTGCCTAGCATTAATGATTTATTTTCACCAAATTTTATGAAGTCTGTCTGGCCTCACTTTCCTGCGTACAGTTTGGGTACATTTTTATCTTGTGTTTCTTCTTTTCATCAGGGCTTGGACCGATAACACAGATTCTAGAACCAGATTGCTTAGGAGCAAATCCCTTTTTTATCTTTTTGAGGTGAGGTCTTGCTACGAAGTTCAGGCTGACCTTGAGCTCACTTTGTAGCCCAGGCTGGTCTTGAACTTGCAACGGTCCTCCTGCCTCAGCCTCCCAAGTGCTGGGATTACAGATGTGTGCCACCACACCCGGCTTCCCCTTCCCCTTCCGCTTCCACCTTCCCTTCCCCTCCCTCTCCCTCTCCCTCTCCCTCTCCCTCTCCCTCTCCCTCTCCTTCTCCTTCTTCTATTTGGCGGTACTGGGGATTAAACCCAGGGTCTTACACATGCCAAGCAAGTGCCATACCACTGACCACATCTCCAGCCCCCTTTTCTTTTGTGACCCTCCTTTAATTTCAATATTTTTCTCTGTGCAATGAGCATAAAAGTACCACTTTCATGATTTCACAAGAAAAGGGATAAGGCTTATAAAGTACTTAGTATACTCTCTATATTGGGCACTCCAAGAAATATTTTCATTAAATGAAAAGGGTGCTTAAAAATCCAGCAAGAACAAGCATTTCTGTAGTTGAAAGAATAATAGCACCCTAAGTGGCCCATTGTAAGAAACAGCAATGGTGGCACATGCCTGTAATCCCAGCTTTTGGGAGGCTGAGGCAGGAAGATCTCAAGTTAGGGCCAAGCCTGGGCAATTTAACAAGATCCTGTCTCAAAAAAATAAAAAAAAGGACTGGAGATGTGACTCAGTGTGAGAGTGACCCTAGATTCTATTGCAAGTACTGAAAAAAAATAACAGTTTAAAACTCTTGATCAGTAGTTCAATTCAACCTCTGTATTCATGTTTCTTTTTTAAATTCTTGCTTCAGGTCAACTAAATGCCAGTATTTGTAAATAACTTTATTTGGAATTTCTTTTTCATTATTACATTAGTGATATTTCTTTCCAAACACGGCATGTGAAAGGAAACATCTTATGTAAGTTTTAAGTCCTGAAATAAAGACTTTGTGATTACTTGCATACGATCATATTGTAAAGCTGTATCGATTGCAGACAACCTTCTCCCCTAGAACTGCATATTTTGCAAAATGATACATTCTTTAAAAAACTTTTTATTGTGGATATTGCCCAATAATTCATAATCCATAAATTCAGAGAGAGTATTTAATGAACTTGCATAAATACATCACCCATCTTTAACAATTATCATTGCTTTTTCAGTTATAACAAACACCAGAAAAATGTCATGGATGTTTATTAGAGGTAAAAAACATCTAATAAAACTGATTTGATACATTCTGGTTAAAAAAACATCCAAATAACACAAATGTGTGTGAAGTACAAATAGAACACTCATATTTCCAATCATTTTATTAATAATCCCATTAGTGAGACTACTGTGTCAGTTAGGTCTTCTAAAGTCACATAGTGTTGTAACTTAATGAGTATGGGATAAAAATTCTAGTCATATCCTCACTGGGGATGATTCTGACATATCAGTTACTTAAAAATCCTGATCTTTTCAGAGGAAAGGCCTTTAGCTGCCATTCTGTTTTAGGTCATTGTAATTCATTTGTTTCTTAGTGAATATGGATTATGAATTTTACAAGTTTCTGTGATTGTTTTCATAGCCATAGAAGGAAATAAAAACATGAATAAATAGTAAAAGAAATGACTCCAACTGTATTATGGTATGCTTGAATTCTAATGACAGTTTGGGTGAGGGTATATAAATGTGTGGGGGAAAAAGAAAAGCTCATTATCGCCTGGTTAGGTTCAAGGACACTTATCTTTCTGGATAAAAGGTGATTTCTGTATTCACATTTAGCACAGATTCTGAGTTGTACATTGACAGTTATGGTTTAAATTTTCCCCAAATTAGGTACATAGCCATTTCTCTGTGTGAGAGAAAGATGGAATTTCAGGTCACATTTCAATTCAAGTTCTTTTTTCAAAATTGCACCTTCAGAAGAAAAGTCTGCGCAACCAACTAGCCTTCCAGAAAGCCCTCTCCCATTGTTCCCACTTCCACTGAAAGTTGTATTTATTTATCTTAGGTGTTGAGTACACAATGGCCTATTATTTTAGGTTTCTCCAAATTCTTGATTTCTCTAATACTTTTCTGATTTGAAGAAGTGCTCATTAAGTTGTTTTAATTTGATTCCACTCATTAATGTTAATGCTTTCAAATTAGACTTCATTAGAAAATTTTCAGAAACACTTTATAAAATTTATTTTGCACTGTCACATTTTAAGTGAGTGTTAAAGAAGTATTTTAAAGAAATTCTATTAAAGTATTATACAAATTCAGGTCCTATATACTGTATATGATATATTCTAAAGTATTACTGAGTAGATTAGTTCAACAATTCGACCACACAGGATGTTTCATGAAGTTTAGACATTAGAATAACATCTTAAGGCTATAGTAATTTGATTTTTCTCCCTAAATGTGTTGCCATAGATTTTCCTAAATGTTTTACAAACAATTATTAAAAGCACATTGAGAATCCGAATTCCCTTTGGGCAAAACGTTTTAGTACTTAACTTTCATTTAATTCAAAATTACATATGGTTAGAGTTGCAGAAAAACATCAGAAAATCATAACCAGCTATCACAACACCACATAGTTAAATGAATGCTGTGCAGCCTCATTCAGAGGCTAATAAATATTAGGTGCCTAATACTAAAATTAAATAGAAGTATATATATTACTCTTTCTTACACTAGTAAGAAGGGCATTTTAATTTTAAGTTTGTTCCTAATAACTCAAAGGCTTCCCTCAGACACTAACAAGAAGATTTCCAGTGATTGGTGTATTTCTGAGGTAGGCTTGCAGCCAGAAAGAGAACAAGGGGACTGGGCTAAAGAATTCTTGAAGGTTAGGGAATACAAAGATCTATCTAGAGAAAACATTGATTAAAGATTTTGAACTAAAGTCCCAGCTTGTTGTCACTAAAAGCTTTGTTTTTAAAACGCAAACATTTAGGATTACCTGAATTGGAACTTTAACAATTAAATTTTATAATTTGAAGGATATGCAAATAGGTAATGGACTATTAATGTATTTTGAACCCACCGAAGAGCGAGTCTATGAAATGAGCCAGCTGGTGGATGAAAAGAACTGAAGAATTATGTTTTATTTCTATTTAATGTTTCCATTTTAATTGTGCCTCTAGGTAACAGGCTTAGAAATGGAAAGTCTGTCTTTTGAATGGAAGGTAGAATTACCCTTTTAAAAAAGATTTAAATTGTAAGAGTTGAAAAATACCTTCAAGAGAATAAATTATTAAAGAAGACTACAGAGAGGATTTGCCAATGCAAAACTGTGCCATTTCTATGCCCAAAACTATTTGTATAAAAATGCAAATGAAAGTTAGCATGTGTTTTAGTTGGCTTAAAGCAAAGGAGAGGTTTAAATTTTTCTTTTAGGTCCAATTACCATAAAAATATCTTTGATCTAGATTAAAATTTGTCATCTTTCTCTAAATCTGCTCATCTTTCCTGTAATTACTACTCTTCTAGAGGATTAAGCAATTTTTGATGGGCGATATCTGAATTTGTACAATGCTTTAGCCTCTGGTATACACTTACCTAACTCATCATGTGCCACTATGATTCTAGGCTTGTCCATGAACACATGACTTCCCAGATTTGTACCTTGTTTCTCTTTTCAGGTCTAAATTTAGTATGCTACTGACTATTTGGTGCCTATGGCTTTCTATCACTTCTGAATTAAAAAAAAAAACCTAAATTGTACTAGAAAAGGAAAACAGAACTTCATTGCACAATTATCCATTTTAGGGAGATGAAAAAAGCAGAGAAATCCTGGAATCAAACAACTTTGATTTCTCCACACAAAAAGGGGTTATAAAAGAGTGCAAAAGGCAATTAACTTTCCTGCTTGCTGTTTCATACCAAGTTCAAAATCATTACACTGGGATAAAGTAAATTATCTAGATATTTTAAGGATTTCAGAGCACAAAACTTTATAAGACTTGCTGGTCTGTTTTTATGGGTTGATGTGAAAGGAAGTTAAAACATGATCATTAATGAAGAAGAAAAGATTGGTATTTTAAAAAACAATGACAAGATGACCATGTTTACACAAATGAAAACATTTCAATGGGAACCTAATTCTGCTGGTGTCATGTTACAAAAAGAAGAATTAGGAGGTAAAAGAACTCCAATTAAACTAAGTTGAAGAACTCCAATTAAACTAAGTTGACAGTGCAGGACATGAAAATACTGACAAAAATTTCTATGTTATTTGTTACCACAAATCAAAGATAATAAATAGACAAATGAGCACTTGGCTTTTGGTAGTATAGGTGCTGAATCCTGATGTTTGCGAAACTGGGAAGAGATTCAAGAAGTAATGACTCCTGTGAAGAGGAGGACTGAGACCTGTTTCACTCCTAAATTTTCTTCTCCCAGAGTTGGTGATATTAAATTTCTTCTTCCAAGAATTGGTGACATTAACACCTTCATAGGGCTGCTTTCTGTCCAGATGTTTCTACTTCACACTCTTCTCCTGTCCTCTTCTGAGATTCCTCATTTCTCCACTACAAAATCATACCCTTTTT